>JANHAD010000207.1:0-47879 GCA_026226035.1 Clarireedia monteithiana
TTTTAATAAGTAGATAATTATTATATTATATTATAAAATAGTTAATATTTAAAAACAAATTTAATTATATTTTTAATATATTTATTAATATTATAACTTACTTATAATAATACTTTCTAATTATAAAACTTAGTTTATATTTACTTTTTAAAAAAAGTTTAATAATATTCTAGAAACTTAAATTAAAATTTATAATTAATATTTATAAAAGAGATTTTGACTTTTTATTAATTATTATTAAAATAATTAATTTAAATTCCTTTTAATAATAAATTATATTTAATTAATTTTATTATATATTTCTTTTAATAATTTAAATTTATTTAAAATATTATATAATAAAAAATTATAATATATTTAAATATAAAATAAAATTAAATTAAAACTATTTATAAATAATTTTAATATTAATAATATTTATATATATATTTATTATAATTTTAAAATATTATAATATATTTATAAAGTAATTAAGAAAATATAAAAGTATATAATTTAAATTATAAATATATTATATTATTTAATTAATTTTAATATTAATAATTATATCTAATTAGATATAAAATATTTATTTACTTAATAATTATTTAAGTTTAATTTTTGAATAAATAGATATTTTAAAATTCTTAAGAAGATTAATTATTTTTTTAAATTTAAACTACTTAAAATAATAAAAATATACTTTATATTCTTTATTAATAAATTAAAAAAAATATTGATAATTTACTTTCTAATTAAATTAATAAACTTTTATTATTAATTAATATAATTAATAAAAAGAAATAAAAAATAAAGAAAATCTTTATTTATTATAAATAATACTAATCTTTAAAGTATTAAATATAATAGTTTAATTATAATATTAACTTAATATAATATAAAGTATTTAACTTTAAAATATTTTAAAAGTAATTATTTAATAAGTTTTTTATAAAAATAATAATTTTTTAAATAACTAAATATATAATTAATAATAAACTTATAAATAATATTAATTTACTTTCTTTTTTATATTTATTTAACTTTTTTTATATTAAACTAATATTCTTATATTTATTTATTAATTCTATTAATTAAAATTAATAAAATTAAAATATTTAAAAATAAACTTTTTCAAAAAGAAAAGTAATATAATAATTTAAATAATTTAAATTACTAATATTAATAATTTATATATATTATATTTACTTTATTATTTTATATTTTAAAATATTACTTTAAATATATTTAGTATATATATATTTTAAATATATAATTTATATAACTTCTATATATATATATAAGTTTTTAAAACTTTTTAACTTTTTAATTATTAATTTTAAAAATAATATAATTTTCTATTATAATATATTATTATAGTTTTTTAAATAGAAGAATTATATTAAATATAAAAAATTGTTAATATAAAATCTTATTACTTTTTTAAATATAATAAATTTAATATTTTAAAATAAAATATTAATAAAAAAGTTAATTTATAAAAATAAAAGTAAAAGTAAATAAAAGTAAAAATAAATAAAAATAAAAATAAGTAAAAATGCTTTTATTATTATATAATAAAATAAACTTTCTTTTAATAAATCTAATAATTTTTTAAATAAAAAAAATAAAAATAAAATATTATTTAGATAATTATTAATTAATTAAAAAGATTAATAATAAGTTATTAATAATATAATAATATATTATAAAGAAAGATTATATTATTCTTAGAATTAATAATTAGAAAATTAAAAAAGTTAAAAAATTTTAAAAGTTTATATATATATATAAAAATTATATAAATTATAAATTTAAAGTAATATTTTAAAATATTAAATAATAAAGTAAATATAATATATATAAATTATTAATATTAATAGTTTAAATTATCTAAATTATTATAAAAGTAATAATTTATATAAATAAAATAAAAAGTAATTTTTATTTTTAAAGATTATATATTTAAAAGATTAATAAATATAATTATAATAAAGTAAATTAATTAAATAATATATTAAAACTTTTTTATTAAAAAATAATAATAAAAATTATAAAATATATTAATTTTATATAATCTTTTCCTTTTAATAAAATCTTCAAACCTTTTTAAATAAATGTAAAATTTATATTCTTCTAAAAAATTTCTATTTTATCTATTTCTCTGTTAACTTCTCGGTAGCAAATTCGGCTAAACTACTAAGAGATTTCTGTTTACTAAGAAGATCAAGGAAAGGAATATCAACTTTGAGAGCACCCCAGATCCAGGTGCGGTACTCCGCTGCAATCATACTGTCCATACCAAACTGTGATAGAGGCTTGGTATCATCGATCTGGTCCACTGGCATGAGAATTACACTGGAGAAACGCTTGCGCATAACTTTCGAGACGGCCTCTAAGAGCGAAGGAGCGTCCGCTTCGGAAACAAGAGTCTTGGCTGCGGTTGTAGAGATCTCTTTCAGCCACGAGGGTGCATTTGATAGACCTGCCTGGGAAACACCACCCGAATCATCAGATCCCCCGTTGCCCAGCAATGCTGCTGATAAAATCGAAGAACGGGGGTCTTGCATGTTTCCAATTGTTGTGATATCGAAACCTTGGTCCATGAGTTTACGAAGTCCAAGTGGTTCCAATCCGGTCAACATGTGTGCGTAGTCCGCGCTATGTGCCGGGCTCCCAGTAGCTTCGAAATCACCACCTGGTCCACTAAGGGAGAGGTCGATGACGTGCAAGAATTCCTCTTCGTTCAAGGGCTGGATACCTTTTCGCAAGAGAAGAGCTTCTATCTCCGGGTTCTCGTGGAGATAACCGACTTCGGAAATCATGCCGAGACCAACCGAAATAGCTTTCTTGCCCTGGGAGCGGCGCCATCGAGCAAAGGCATCGAGAAATCCATTTGCTGCACAGTAATTGCTCTCTGTTGCAGTCGCGACACTACCGGAAACCGAAGAGGTCAAAAGGAAAAAGTCGAGTGCCTCGTCGTTGCCCTCGAGCGCGTTGTGCAAATTCCATGTTCCTTTCCATTTGGGCTGGATACCTGTATGCCAACCTTCATGGCTCATGCGAGTGAAAAGAGCTTCTTGAAGACCCATGGCCGCTTGTACCACACCGCCAATAGGTTTTCCGGTGGCTTTGCAGGCTTGCACAGCTGCGTTAATATCAGCAGCCTGGACAACATCTCCCCTGACAACTGTGACGTGAGCTCCTGCGTTTTCGAGACGAGAAACAAGATCTCGTGCGCTAGGCTTGTCACAGCCCGATCTCCCGACGAACACAAAGTGTCGTGCACCGCGAGATATCATCCAGCGGCTCAAACTACGGCCTAAGCCTCCGAGACAACCAATGAGGAGATATACCTTTTCGGGGTCGAAAACTGTAAGGTACTTTGAAGGTGCAACCTGCTCACATATTAGATTTGCTCATTTCAAGTAGACAAATGGTCATAGCTTACTAGAACCAGACTCTTCGAATTCTCAAGAGACACGACCACTTTTCCAATCCGGTCTCGCAAGGAGAAATGGCGGAATGCTTGAGAGATTTCTGCAACATCAAATTTGGCAATAGGTCCCGGTGTAGCATGACCAGAGCGGTACAATGCAAGCGCTTCTTTAAAGATCCTATTGATATGAATGGTAAGCTAGAGTTTCAGACATTTCAAGGGTCATGATAGGAAGACTAACTTAACCCAGATATCTCGATAGAACTTATCAGAATGATAATACAACTCAGTTAAGTCAAAAGCCGTAAAGGTTGTGTTTTTCAAGAACATGTGCACTTTAGAGTTACAAGTTAGCTTGGGCTTTCTATTCTCAAGTCACTGGGGTTGGTTTGAGAAAAATACTTACTCTCGAGCTTGCCAGCGTCCACAAGCTCACGCTTTCCTATTTCGATGAAACGCCCAAAGTTGGCCAAGCAGTCCCAACTTGCATGCATCAGGTCTCCAATGAGTGAGTTGACTACCAAATCTACACCTCGGCCGTTCGTAGCTGACTTGATGCCGTCTACAAATGAGGCATCACGAGAGTTGAAGATATTCGCGGCTGGTACACCTAACTCATTGATGAGGTAGTCTCGTTTGACTTGAGAACTGGTAGTGGTATAGACGGTTGCTCCAATTCGCATGGCCAAAGTGATAGCCGCAGTACCGACTGCACCGGCACCTGAATGAATAAGAACGGACTCGCCAGCCCTCAAATGTCCTCGATCAAGCATTGCATAAATGGCTGTAGAGTAAGCCATGGGAATTGTAGTCAGAATACTATATTCTTCTTCTGGAAGCATCTTCTCCGCAGACCACGCTGGTACTCTCTCGACCGTTCCGAAATAGTTTGGTGCCATAACCACAACCCGATCGCCGACTTTAAGGTTATCAACTTCTGGTCCGACGGCGGTCACAATACCGCAAAATTCCAAGGAGCAAGTTCCGGTCTTTGTCTCTACGTGCCCACTCATAGTGTAAATGTCTTTGGCATTGAGACTGACAGCCTTGATAGCAACGTCGATGAAGCCTATTGGAGGTGTAGTAGATACTTCACGAATTTGTTGGAAGTGCAATGAGTCGGTAACACCAGGTTTTGCTATGCTGAGTTGTGCTGGTCCCACTGTGGAAAGTGGCACTTTTTCGATCGGATCTTGCTCTCCAATGCGTCTTCTGAGTTCGGAGTTTACTCCGAAATCAGGTCCAAAGCGGCTGATGTATAGAAGACCATTGGCCTGAATGAACTCCTTATCATCAGCATCCTCATACACACTAAGAATTCTTTCTATGTATGAGAAAGTCGATGTCGTGTTCGAAAAGCTCACGGGTCCAACGTCGTATATCGTGAAGCGCAGAGATGGCTGCTCGAGCATAAGGGCTCGAGACAGACCATTTGAGAGCGTCAACTTAGAATCGGGGGTAGTCAACATGCCCGCGCCGGTGAGCCACAAAAATTCCGTGGCAACATCGGTACACATACGAACCCGGTTCATGTCTTCCGGACTCATAGTAGCGAGGAATTCGCGCTCTATTTCGAGAAGAGATATACAGACCAACTTTGATGAGATGGTGACTTGATCGATATTGGCAATGGAGATGTCGTTGACTTGAGCTGCACCGGCTGTTTGCTTTAAGTAATTTGAAAGAGACTTTGCGAAATCTGTTGCTGCCGGCGAAGGTTCATTGTTTGACTATAGAAGATTAGATTTGATTCAGAGAAGCAGCGAGGGCTCAGATTGGACAGGAAGACTTACGATAATCAATATATCCTTGCCCAGTAGCGACTTGGTATTTGGCAGCCGTACTGCTAAAATAATCTGCTTTCTGATCTCGACAACTGCAAATTTAGCAGCAGCTAGGCTGGCAAGGGCGCTGTCAGTTTTCCGAGTGATAATCACACCATTATTACCAACGAGAGAAACGAGCTTCTCAGGAGCGTGTTTCCAGAGTTTCTCCGATTGGGAAAGCTATGTTTGTGTTAGGCTCAATGGATTAATGATATCAAAGACAGTATAAAAAAAACCCACTTTGCTGACCAGAATCGTATCGAAAGGACCCGATGCTCCATTGCTTACTGTCAGGTCACCGTTCTCAGCCAAGCTGCCACTATTCCAGGATTGAATTCGTGGAAGCGATGTTTCTTTGTGAAGCAAAGGAAGCCAATTGTTTGGACTGCAATCGCAGTCTGATCCAAGTTCAAGAACGCGCATTCTCGGATTGTGGTGTCCTATAAGATCGAGTAGTGCCCCAATGACAGCTTGTGTCTCATTATCGATTAAATCGGGCTGTTGTCGGGAGACGAAGGTATCAATATATTTTTCCAGCTGAGATTCGGCGCCGAGATAGAGGCTGAGGACATCGGGTTTCCAATTAACACGTAGTGTTGGATGGCGTTCAGAATGCGTGCTGTCACTAGTTTCTACATCTCCTATCTTACCGGTGTAACGAGATAGACGAACATCTTTCATATCGACGACCACATTACCTGAAGGGTCTACAAGCGTAGCATCAATCCGCCTGGTTGCAAAACCCGTGGTGGTCATATTGGTGTGGATCGTGGCTTCTTCGTCATTGATTTTTCCTAGAGATTGGATTCGGCATTCGGAGATAAAGACTGGGAGGAAGGCCTTGAGGGTACTTAGGTTACCGGCTGTACCACCCATAATGCCAGATTGCCTAAATTAGAAAAGTTAGAGTCAGTTTTGCGACATCAGAAAGAAGAGAGAAACAAAGCTGAATTCTCAGGCACTTTTGAGATTTCTCGAGGAACTACTTCCAGTAGGGAGAATTGAAAAAAAAAAGTTGGTAATTGGGGATCTTACAAGCAAGCATCAACAGTAATTGGGTGTACGAAGTACTCTGTATCAGTATCTTTTCCGACCTTCTTCTTCAGATTTGTCGTGGACAACGCATCAGTTCTGACGCGACTTCCATCGGTACTCAAGCTTGTCAATGATTGGAATTGCGGCCCAAAGCATAGTCCATCTTCGGCAAGCTTTTGGTACCAACGGCCCATTGACCATTTTTCAAAACCTTCCGTGTTCTGGACTTCAATTGTGCCTTTCTGGGCTAATGGACCTCCAGTGCGAATACTTCCTGAACAATGGAGAGTACTTTGGCCCGATACCCAGGACGACACCGAGAAATCGCACCAGTCAGTAGACTTACTTGTGGTAGATAGTTTTCGCCATGAGAAGGATGTGTGTAGCTCAACCTCTTTGGTCACTATATCTTTTTCATCCTGGATCACAAGAGCAGTGCTGATGCTCACGTTTCGGAATTCAAAAGAGGTGTTGGGTCCAGCACTCTTCCCTGATGACGCGTTCTTGAGGCCTTGAACTTGAGCGATGGCTTCCATTGCCATTGCGAGATAGCCAGTAGCTGGGAAGACAATCTGAGACTCTACCTTGTGATCCAATAACCAAGGGGCTTCATTTATTCGCAAAACATTTCGCCAGCTCCAGTCTATTCCGCTGCCAGCGACCTGGGGTGATCCTAGAAGCTCATGCCGCACATTTTGTCGGTTTCGTAGCTCGATGGAAGGCCGGGACTCAGCCCAGAGGAGACCAGCTGAGTAGTCCCATGGATATGGTCGACGACTTTGCAAAACAACTTGATTCTCTTGTGGTAGGTCATTGACGTTCTGCCATTTTAAAGCATGACCATGAAGGTAGAGACTACCTGCTAATTTCTTGATACACAACTCCGCATCTTGATCCCTCACAAATGTGGAACTGTATGGGAGGATGTTTTTGTCAACTTTGACTGAAGCCCGAACCTGCTGGACGGGCCCTTTCAAAGCTGGATGAGGACCGATCTCAATGAGATGAATTTTTCCCTCGCCAATGAGATCTTGAAGTGCGGAGCTGAATTGAACAGAGTTTTCGAGATTGTCGCGCCAATACTTTGCATATCGTGCTTGCTTAGCGAGGTGTAGATACTTTCCGCCTTCATAACCCACAGATGAGAACATGGTAATGTTAGAGCTATAGACTGTGGGATTTTTATCCAAGTGTGGCGCTAGGAGACTTTCATAGAGAGGTCCAATCTCCTTTACCAGGTGTGAATGGTAAGCTCGTCCGCCAGTCTGGATTTTACGAGCGAATAATTTGTTCTTCTGTAACTCTGCTAGCAAAATCTCTGCCCCTGCTTCAGATCCACTGAGAGTAACACTCTCAGGAGAGTTGACACAGGCCACGCATACTTCTCCCCGTAGCCCTTGTTCATCAATAAGTTGCTCGGCGTGGTCCGGGCTTATTCCAGCGGCGACCATCACTCCTTTCGACTGTAGCATTCCGACAGCATAGCCTCGGAAGTATGCCGCGAGAATAGATTCTTTGGCATTGAGTAATCCGGCAGCGTAGGCAGCTGCAATCTCACCCGATGAGTGTCCAACTACTGCAGAAGGATTGACCCCCCAAGTTCGCAATAGATTAACGAGGCCAATTTGAATGGCGGTGCAGATTGGCTGACTGCGAGTAACATGGTTGATTTGGCTGATGGATGGCGAATCTATGATTGTTTGTTCTAAGGTCCATTCTGGAGCTGTCTTGGTTGGTAGACTCTTTAAATAGTTGTCGAGATCACGGATGGTGTTGCGGAAGTGTTCATTATTCTGAAGCAATTGTTTGCCCATTTCAGGATATTGCGCCCCTTGGCCCGTGAAAATAAAAGCAAATGGAAGTTTTGTTGATTTTGCGTCGACAGTTTCAGGTGCATCGGGTTGTAATATTTCGGAGCTTCCATCGACCTTTGTTCGCGCCAATAGATATCCCTTGTTGCGCATGCTAGGCGATTTCTGGGTTAATGTGAAGGCGAGGCTATTGGTCACATCTGCGTCTCCACGTTGGACAATCTCTTCAGTCTGCTTGAGGCGAGTCTCTAATGACTTCTTCGATGCAGCTGAAATAGGGAGCACAGTTACCTGAGCTTTGCAATCGGATTTAATAGGAACTACCTTTCGGATTCTGTTAAGGTAGCTGTCGAGAGATTCTACAATTGCATGGGCATTTGCACCGCCGTATCCGAATGAATTGATACTGGCTCGGCGAACATCTCTAGGCCATTCTTCTACATCCATTGCAATGCTCATGTTCGCCCTTTCAAGATGAACTGAAATTAAAGAAGTTAGTGGAATTCTTTCTATGTTGGCTCAGGCTTCAGGTAAAGCAAGGGATTGCTTACTCTTGGGATTCAATTTCTTGACACCATAAGTAGGTGGGATCTTGCCTTTGTCTAAAGCTAAGGCTACTTTGATCAATGAAGTAAGACCACTAGCTGCTTCGCTATGACCGAGATTTGCTTTGACCTAGATTGTGCCGGTGTGTTTAGATACAGAACTTTGATAGAGGAGAGCGAATGCGATGAGGGATATTTAGAGTATACTTACAGATCCGATCTTCAAAGGCCATTCTCTTGGACCAAAACAGTTCTGCAGTCCATCAACTTCTATGGGGTCTCCAACAGCGGTACCAGTTCCGTGACACTCAATGTAATCTGTTTCGTCAAAGCTTAATCCAGCACCGGCATAAGCTTTGCGTATCACGGCCTCCTGGAGCTCGGCACTTGGTAAAGTAATTCCAGGAGTCTTGCCATTTCTGTGGATTGATTTATTAGCTTGTGTTAAGAGCCTGTGGGTAAATTAAGATGATCAGACTCACGAGTTTATGGCGGTACCACGAACAACGCCCCAAATTTTGTCGCCATCTCTGAGAGCAGAAGAGAGGGGCTTTATATACACCGCATTAACAGCTTCTGCTCTCCCGTACCCATCAGCTGAAGCATCAAATGTGTGGCATGTTGAGGTCGGCGAGAGGACACCTCCTTTCATTGTCCCAAGATGCTGTTCGGGAGCAGTGATCAAGTTTGCAGCTGCAACAATAGCTCCATCGCATTCTCCATTCTTGATTGCATTCACCGCGTTATGAAGACAATAGATTGATGAAGAACACGCTGTATCGATTGTAAAACTAAAAAATTTCAGCATTTGTTGAAATATCTTTACATGACTTTTCAGATGTCATTTTGAGCAAGGTACGTACCTGGGTCCATGAAGATTAAATACATGGCTGATTCGATTAGACACTATAAACGGTCAATCCTCATGTTACTTGAATCAAAAAGTGGAATTTATGAGATTAAAACTCAAGCAATGTTGCTTTCTGGTAGCTGTTGGGATTTGAGAAGTGCAGAGGCAACTTACTAATAGCTGTGCCAGATCCTGTGGCATTATATCGATGCATATAATCAGGATCTCGAGCCTGCATGGTCAGGTAATCGACGGTAAAGTTGCCGACATAAACTCCTGTGTTGGTACCGGAGACTTGGTCCATCGATAATCCAGCGCTTTCAAAGCACTCGAAGACTACTTCTAAAAGCTTTCGTTGCTGGGGATCCATGTAAGTAGCCTCTAAGTTGTTGATACCGAAGAAGCTATTTTCAAATTGGCGGACATCTTCTTGTAAGAAATAACCACCATCTGCATCCATGACTCCAGCTCGACTACCGTCAGGATGATAAAATGCTTTGATGTTAAAACGCTCCTTTGGTACCTGACCTTGAGCAGATTTATTGAGAGATAAAAAGTCCCAGAGATCTGAGGGAGATCGAATACTTCCAGGTAGACGACAGGCTGGAAGTGTTAGCGAGTTGAGTCTCTTAGTTCATTGGAGGTCTTACCCATCCCAACAATACATATGGGATCTTCTTCATGAATGAATTTTAAACCATTGATCTGGGGAGTGCTAGCAGCACTATGCCCATTGGAAAGAGCTGGTTGTGGAGTGCAGATTCCATTGGAAGTGCTAGAAGCACCATGCCCATTGGAAAGTGTTGGTTGAGCAGTACTCATGCCGTTGGTATCCACTGCCATCTTGTAATGGGTTTAGTGAAGTAAAGTTAAAAGAGGTTATAAGAAGTTGGAGTTGGAAGAAGATATAGAAAGACGAAGGTGGTCAGGAAATAGCTACAATCTGGCTTTGACCTTGATTTTCACAGGATATCTCGAAAAGAAGATCCGGGTCGAGTGTTTAATATATCTGGATCTCTTCAAAGAAATTGCCAGAGCCTCGAGAATGAGACACACTAGATTTACTTTTTCTTGGGTCTATCTATGCGAGTAGACTTGTAGTCGTTTGATCTAGAGAAAGATAAGACCGCCAAGGTGGAGCATCTTCAAATTACTAAAAGAAGTATTTGTTCTAATTGGGAAAGTTTAACAAATGTTATTATTTTTTACTTTATTACATCAGCTGTATAAGCATAATGATTTAATTCGTAAGTAGCACTCCCCAGACCCAATTGATAAAACACGAGCAAGCCAGATCTGCAGTCAGCCGGATAAGATAAAACAAGAAAATTTTTGGCCGAGTGCTGTCGAGCTCCAAAATTATGCAAGGAACGCTATGATTACCCCTCTGTAAGACCGTCATGTATGTTCACGGCAATGATGCATGTGTACGTACAGTGATCCAATCTATACGACAAATTTCTATTATATCAAACAGCGGTGAAGCAATAAGACCATCGTATGAGGAGTCCCTGTAGCTGAAGATATTCAAATTTAATATAGCATGCTAACGCTCACTCAAGAAATTACTTCAGACCCTGCAAACAATATCTTTCCCCTCATATTTTTCAAAGAGAACTCTTAAATAAGCACCTAGAATGTCGGAACGAAAGAAATGTGTCTTGGTCACCGGGTAATATCCTAAATCTACCTCAATGCTTTAAGGCTCCAGCTAACATACATTTCAGCTGTGGTCAAGGTGGCATCGGCGAGGCTCTTGTGCTTGAATACACTCGTCGTGGTCTCTTTGCCATTGCTACTCTTCTTCCACAAGAATCTAGTGAGCACCTTGACAAGGAGAAAATTACCTGGTTTCCGCTTGATGTGACGAAAGATGAATCCATTCTCAGTCTCAAAGAGAAGCTGCTTGATATTACTGGTGGCTTTCTTGATATATTGGTGAATAATGCGTAAGTGGATTTGAAAATATATATGCATTTTTTCTTGCTAAGTTCATTGTGTGTAGTGGAATATGTAAGATATCTATGGCTGTTATACTTAAAGTACAACTAAGTATTGCCAGGTTATACTATGACAGCGATCGATACAGATGTTAAATCTGTGGAACGAATGTTCGACGTTAATGTCTTCGGGCCTATGCGAATGGTACATCACTTTCACAGTATGTTGATTAGAGCCTCAGGAACGATTGTCAGTATCGGTTCCATCGGGGGTATTGTACCATACATATATGGTTGTAGGTTTCAATAACCAAAGTTTCTTTAATCTAAATATTGCACTCTCACTGAAATGACTTACAGCTTCGTATAACGCTTCCAAGGCAGCTTTGCAGCATTGGACTAACACTCTCCGCCTTGAAATGGCCCCATTCAAGTAAGTTTCCTCACACCAACGCTGATGTGAAAACCTTGATATATATGAGCTAATCAAGTTGAATTTCAGTGTTAAAGTACTCATGGTATGATGAACTTTTACTTATATTTCTTTACCTCGAATAACTAATATTTATTCCACAGATAATCTCTGGAGAAATTGGAACCAACATTCTTAAGAGCGACCAAAATCGAGAACTACCAAAAGGTTACAATTCAGCATTTTTCTCTACATTACTCAACGTCTAACAACTTTACTAGACTCATACTTCTCCCCTCTCGCTTCAGAATTTAAACAACATGTTCAAAGAACCCCAAGTATGTCTACCCCTCGCCTATCAAACGTCACACTTCTCCAGAATTTCTCAATTTACAAATCCACAGAAACTACGAACCGCTTTGTATACGCCGGAAATGTCGTAATACAAAGTTTAAGGTCCTCTCCACCAGCCTGGTTTTGGACTGGAAGCGCAACACGTATTATTCGCTTCTTGGATACCTTTGCTTTCCGTACTATATGGGTAAGTATTACAAGAAACAATAATTAGGTTGGGAAATAGCTAATAATGCGGTAGGATTACATCTTTTGGTCTGATTTCAATTTTGGAAAACTCCAGAATGCTCATGCATTAAAAGAGTGTGATAAAAGTCGTTGAAAATCTGGTTGAGACCTGATACTAAGAGCTTGAATGATATTGAATTTCTGTATCTAAAATCTAGAATTATTGATCTTTAAATCGATATAAATGCTTTTGTTATTCCTCTATCTATACCTAACTATAAATTACTGATTCTGACTATAGAATAAAATAATATATTTCAAATTTATAAACTGTGATTACTGTGATAGTGTTGAACTCCGCGATTAAGAATTAATTGTAAATAGAGTAATATTCAGAACTGTTAAATAACAACCTTTTTAAGATAAATATAGTTTACTTCGAATACTGTATTAATTCATATATAGTAGCAAAGAGATTTATAAATATGTATAAAGAATAACTTCAAGTTTATCAAATCTATACTACTAATCGATCTTTGTTTTGATTATAAATTATAACTGATGGTTTACTTGTGTATTATTTTGATATTGATTGATTAAAGAGTTAGATATGTAATTTAATACCAAAAAGCATTACTAAATTCTTTTTTACTAATTATGTAGATATAGAACTCTGTCCTTAAACATAAGTGTATCTATCTTATAATATTCAAAGTATTCTTCTTGCTTATACTCTGGAAGTTTTATGCTTGGAGTAACTCTTTCACAAACTCTTCGATATACTTATTTGCCTCCTTAGGGAAATGGGTCAAGACCCAATGAGATGCTCCTGGTATAAGTCCTTTTTTCAACCCTGCAGCAAAATATATCTCTTGACCCTCAGCCATAACTGGCCGTAATGCAGGGTCCTCTCCAGCCATAACAATCATTCCCGGTATTTGGAACTTGAAATCAGGCATTTTTTCAGCCAGTGGGAGTTCTTCTTCGCTGTTTATCGACATGGTCCGATACCAATTCATTGGGCCATGAAGACCATTCCGAGAATATTCCTGGACTGAAATTGGTAAAAAAAGGTTAGCTTTTCGTTGACAAGTTAGATATAGATATAGATACCATAGTGATCTAAAATCTCAGAGGTCATGAGAGGTGTAGAAATAATCTTCTCAAGTCTTTCTGCGATGACTCCAGTAGAGAGATCAAACCCAGGTAATCCCTCAGGAGTAACACCCCCAAACATACTACTCAAAAAGCCCCTCAACGTAGCTTCTGATTTTTCAGCCACAGTCTCAGCAACCGGACTAGCAAGCTGCAATTGATATTTGAAATCCGGAAGTTGCTCGACGAACTGTTCCAGAGTGATAACAGTGGGTCGAGGTGGAAAGAAAGGGACGCAGAATGTGAAAACACCACGGATAAGTGAAGGGTAGTAAATGGCTGTCCGCCAAGCAAGAAAAGCTCCCCAGTCATGACCGCCCAGAATAATGGGCTCAGTAGTTACTTCGCGGACGATGTGAGCTATATGACTTGATGTTTTTTTCATAGAATATCCTTGAGGGGCTAAGGGTGAAGAGGTTTGACCGTATCCGAGCATATCTGGAATGACTACTTGGAGATTCAAGGAGAGGAGATGGGGGACTTGGAAACGCCAGCCCATTCCTAGATCCGGCCTGCAAAAGTGAATACAGTCAGATATTTGACATCTCAGGGAGCCTGATATGAAATTTACTTACCAGCCATGAAGAAGTACGACGGTGGCAATTGCTTTTCCTTTTGGCTTTGCTAGCATGTAGTGATATGTGATGCCGTCTTCAACATTAGAGTACTTGTGTTCGACCCGGGGGTCATTTGGAATGAGGGAATCCATAACCATCTTTCTGCTTGTAACGAGATAGAAAATTTTTGTGTAAGAAATTGTATTTGGAGAGTGTGAAATCGGGAGAAAAACAACGAACCAAAAGATTCTCAAACTGAAATTACACAACAAGAAAGCTTTACCACACTGATTCAATCTTCGGTAGTCTTGGGTGGTAGGCAGGAAGCTAAAGAAGAAGGAGCTCCGGTAGCCCTGGTAGTGGTGGCATGGAACCCATGTAACTTGAGTTTGTCACTAATAAAAACATAAATAAATCTATCAATCAGTGACCGACAGTAAACATACCCCACGAAATCTCAACCGGCACAGCATCTTACATCACAAAAGCGGGAGCCCCGAAACCGGGCGTAATAAAGGATCACTTACATATGTACAATATCGGGAGTATGCATAATAGCATCAGCTGAGGTTGGACAGGAACCGTTTTAATATTTCTTGAATGCATTAGTGCGGCTTGGGATTCTGACTACTTTATCTTGCAAGGATCTCTCTTTGCTCTCCCTGCTTATTGGCTATCTTTTACCGTGTTTCGGGTCTCTTGACTGCAAGATAATATGTTTTTACGTAGCTGCTTTCTTCACTGTAACGTCGTAATCGGAACTAATTATGCCTTTATCTGATCTTGTAACTTGTTTTACTATTGAGCGGCCTATATTATCAAACGGGCTAACACCAAAATTAGCCAAAAACATATATTTAAAACAAATAACTATGTAATTTTATAAGCTATAATCTTGAACAATTGATTACTGTATATACAGAAGTCTAAATATAAAATAACAAATTAAAATAACTAATATATATTGAGATAATATAACATGAAAATTTAAATAGCAAAACTTATATTCTTAGATTTAATAAGTATAAAGTTTTATAAGTTGCAAATATAATAGATAATAATATTAGTTTTTTATTTTAATAATCTATCTTTTTATAAAAGTAGAAAACTTCAAAAGAAAGTAATATACTAATATGAAAAAGATAAAACTTCAAAAAGCAATTTTCAATCTCAATCAAAGAGAAAAAAGGAAAAAGGAAAAACTACTAAAGCTAAACTCCAAATTTATTTGCTTCTTTGTTATCTTTATTCTTATTTACCAAGGAATCTCATTACCTTCCATAACGCTTATGTATTTGCCAGAATAGTTATCGCGGGTAGCTTCCTCAACCTAGAAAGAATTGTGATTAGAACATGACTTTATAATATAGTGAGCTACTTACTTTCTCAGCTAAAGTCAAAACGCTATCGTTGATTGTGGTAGGTGCTTGTTCCATCCCGATATGACGAGCGATCCAGTTACCTGGACCAGTTTGGACAAGACTATATTTTATTAGAATTCCTCAATTTAAAATTATTCGAAGGGGAAATTACCCAGGATGCAAAGCAACTGTAACAAGCCATGGCTGACTGCAGTGAATTGCACTTTATCGATGAATTAGTATGATTTGAAAGAAAATTCTGACATAACGTTAGACTTACCGAGTCAACCAATTCAAAGCAGCTTTGGAAGCACCATAAGCAGGAGTAATCCAAGTCTCCATAGCACCCATCGTAGCAATTGAACCACTGATCGAAGTAATAGAAGCCCACTTCGGATTCTTTGACTTCTGAAGCAATGGTCTAAGTGTTTGGAAAAGTACAAGGGGACCAAGAGCGTTTGTTTGATAGCTGGAAATCATGTCCTTGCTAGAAACATCTTCAATACCCACGACGGGTGGACTTCCTCCTGCATTGGCGAAGACGATATCGATGTGTCCAATGCCGGCGGCTTCGATATCGGTTAATGCTTTCTTTGGGTCATCAGGTGAGGTACTTTCGATGTGTACGAGAAGTAGCTTGGAACCGCTTGCAGGCTTAGTTGACTTTAACTCTTCTACGGAGGAAGAGCCGCTGTTGCGGATACTTCCGATGACTGTGTGGTTTGATTTCGAGAGATAGTATTCAGCTAATCCTTTTCCGATTCCTAGATTACTAGTGAGCTCTGAACCTTGTGGATTATTCCGTTTTTTAAGAATATCTAAGCTATTTACATACCTGAACTAACTCCAGAAATAAAAACAACTGTTTGTTCGGCCATGATGACAAGTTCAGGCTGTTTGTTCAGAAGGAAGTATCTCGGAAAGATAAATAAGTGAAGGGTGAGATGGCAGAGAAAATTGTTAGATTGGAGATTAGAAGGAAGAAAGGTTGAAGCCTTGAGTGTTTAAGTGGCTATGGCCAAGGTTATGGGTGAAGGGCGGAAAATAAATAAACCCTTGTTGTCCGTTAAATCCGAATGCTTGCAGAACAGTCGGCCATTGAATCATACCGACGGACTTCAGCTGAAGGCCGAGTATGGACCCGTGTAGCTATGGCTGAGGAATAATGATATTGCAGGATGCTTTTTTGCCGAGGTGAGACATAAGAATGTCGCACAAAAAGAGATGCAGTCAGCAATCAAAAGGGGGGGTAAGCAGTAGGGATGTCCGCCAAGAGAGACGCGGTCAAGCCAAGAGGCGTAGGATTCTTTTGTCCCGCTGGAGATGCGGTCAACCAAAGAACTCGTGAAAAACACGGAGATATAGTTGGGACAGAAGGTGGATAAATTGAATTTATCCGAAGAATGCTGGGAAATAACGCTGTTATGGTATTTACCTCCGTATTAAGCCGACATATCTTAATAGTAGACTTCAATTAAGAAAAGCAAAAGCAAATTTCCGGTATCAAAATCAATCAAACGAAAAGTTCGCGAGGTATTCTATAACTGGTGAATTCTAAAAAATAATACTAAGTAGCTATTAATCAAGCTTTAACATTGCCTTTTGAGCGTTTTTGGACCAGCCTACTTTGCCCTCTTCTCCTTTGAAAGGAACAAACCCCAAAATCTGGCCATGTCTAATCAAAAACCAACTGACCAATTTCCCACCCCAGAACTTCTCAATATCAGCCCAGGGCAGAACCCACTCATCCCAAAATCGACTGATCCATCTTTTACTCGTAACATCCCGAATAATCTTATATCCATCACTCCAAATCTGTCTTGCCTCACCCTCCCTCTCCATCTGATAACTCTTGAATGCGCCTTGAATCTCCTCAAAAGTTATCTCTTTTCCACTAACAACAACTTTTGTAATCTCATTAGCCAAAGCAGCAGCAGAATGAAGACCGCAAGTCAACCCAAGTCCATTAACACTCGTAGTCTTATGCACCGAGTCACCCACCAAAACAATTCTTCCCCAAGACCAATTCCTCAAAATGCCCTCTTCCTGATTCAATTTCCTTGCGTTTTTCTTATCAGCATATTTCCAAAGATCTCGGAATCTATGTCCAGGACATAACGCCACATCACCTATCTCCTCTGCATATTCCTCCATTTCCCTTGCCGTATAACGTCTCCGATTCGTGCTCGGAGAATTCAATGCTTTTAATGTAACATAATATATAATTGACGGTGTAGCAACACATTGTATAACTGTGCCAGCACCACGGGATTCAAAAACAACACCTTCTTGAAGACGCAATTCCTTATTTGATGCTGAGCCAAAGATGCCGTGGAAATTCGCAACCATGGAATTTACATCTTCTGATGTGTCGAGTCCGGATTGAGATGCCGCTTCATGCATCTTGAGACGGGTTTGTGAATGGACTCCATCTGCCCCAATCACGATGGATCCTTTTTCTATGTCTCCATTTTGGAGATGGACGTCTATCCCGTTTGCGTGATGGACTATATCGACCACTCTGGAGTTGGCTTTTACTCGACCCTCCTTCTCCGGGAGATTCGAGTAGAGAATCTCAACTAGTTTGCCTCGGGGGACAAGTAGAAATGGATAAGCATGGCTAACTCGAAGAACAGTTATTAGTCAAATTATCTTGAGTCATTGTAGATGTAACGTACTTGGCTTTCATATCCTGCCAAAATCGTGTACTAGTCATCACATGTCCATCTCCCCCAAAAACTCTTTTCTTCTCATGAATCTCAACTCCCACCTCCTTCAACTGCGGATACAGTCCAAGTTGATCTAAAAGTCGTACCGTCTGAGGCCATGTGAAAATTAATTGACCACCAAGATTTGCAATGGAGGATTGTTGCTCCAGAACGATGAAGGGGATTGAGGCTAGGCTGAGTGCATGTGCAAGATAAAGTCCTACAGGACCGGCACCGACGATTATAACTCTGAATTTTGAGTCTTCCATTGTGAAATATAGTCGGTAAAACGAGGTTGAGGATTGTCATGGATTCTCACTTAAAGTTATTGCTTAGTACTATAGGTACGAGAGGATGGACAGGTCTGGAGCAATTGCGGGACAAGAGATATTTATATAGATCTTACTGCAAACCCTCAAATCTATTTGGGCTACAAAGTGTACGCCTTTATCTATCGCCCATTACTTAGTACGTGTAAGATTAGCTGATAGTCATGCTATTAGTGTGGCGCTTGCATAATGTACTAGGTCTTTGAAACTGAGTCGAGTACATATGGTGAATATCTCGTTTGGATATCAGCTCACCGATGCCTAATATAAACATCAGGATAGCTATTACGAGCCTATGCGTATTATATATTCTAAATAATAATAATAATAATAATAGCAATAATCGAAAGAACAGCTTTCAATGGCAAAAACAGATTTGTATCAAGAGAGAAAGAATAAACAACGTTTTGAATACAAAGTCGTCCGTTGGTGTCAAATTAACGAAGTTTCTCTGTACCCATTTCTAAAATGCAACAACAATCCAATTTCATCTCAACTGCGCAAAATTGTTTTGGTATAATCGGTCCCTTTTCCAACGCCCTAAATTATACAGGTGTCATTTATGATTATTTCGAATATTCAGCTAATTACTCATGTCTTTAACGATATCAGCGACATGCGCAAACGCAAGATCATCCATTGTTTCTTGCCAAAGCTGACTCGCGATTTTCTTTCCTTGAGCTTTATAGACAATGGGTGCCATTCTATATTGTAATAATTGTTAGTTTAATGTTAAAAAGAGCTTGTGATTAATACTTACGGTTGGATCTTTCCATCTTCCAAGTACTGCCCGTGAGAATCCATACCGTGTTTGACAGCGGCATCGGTAATGTTACGAGCGCCAACGGCGGTTGATCGACCAACAAGACGTTTGATAATACCAAAGACAAATCCGATCATGGTGCCATCTGCCTCCCTATTCAATTCTGATCCATGACATAAACCTGGACTGGCAGTGTTGACAACAGCGACAGATGCCGGTACACGCTTAGCTAGTTCGGTAAGGAAGAACTGGCCTAGTAACTTGGAGGTGAAGTAGCGATCTTGTGGATCAAAGTATTTTGGTTCGTTGAAAGAAGGTAAAAGAGGAACAGAATTTTGTTCCTTGAATTTGGCCATAGAGGAAGCGTCGGATCCTGTGATGACCAAACGACCTGGCTGCAAAGGGGTATTCTTGGATCGGATAACGGGTAGTAAGAGAATTGTCAAAAGAACAGTGGCGAGATAGTTGACCTGAACTACCTCCTCGTGGCCAGTAGTAGGGTTTATCTCCATCTCCATCTTCTGAATGCCCGCATTATGAACGAAGATGTCTAGGCGTTCCAAAGTCTTCGTGCGGTCGACAAGTGCAATGATTGAGTCGTAGCTGGAGAGATCCAAACTCCAGACTTCAATAGTTTGTTTTCCAGCACTCCGACCTGTCAAGAGATTCTCTTTGGCTTCTTCGCCTTTCTTCGCGGTGCGCACAGCAAGAATGAGCTTGCTTACGCCGACGTCTAGAAGCTGGCGAGCTACTTCCAAACCGATGCCGGTGTTAGAACCAGTGACAATAGCAGTTTTGCCGGTGAGGTCGACTTCATTGATGGTGGCGACTGGGGGCGACACCCAGAGTTGTCGTTTGAGGAGTTGGCGCCGAGATGCTCTCTGTTCAGGAGTGATATCGAATTGTGCGGGACTCATGTTTGCAGCTTCGTCTTGGAAAAGTTGTGGGAGGTTGTTTCCCTGAGAGAGGGGGGCAAGAAGCTCAAGAGTCGAGATGCAGCAGCCGTAGCTATGCGGGGCGATAGTAAATTTGTCAGGGATACGGAACACAGGGGTAGTAATAATTTATTTACTAATGCGCACTCGAATTTGAATACGTATAATTTTTAACATCAATAAATATTCCTCAAAATGTATCTAGCAACAAAGTAAGCGATAAGAAGTTATTGATGCAGCTTTCAAAAAGAGATCGCAAAAAAAAAATGAATTTGTATTGAATTATTAAGAGTTCATCGGCGGTAAGTGGATTATTACCCCCGTGAGTGAAGGTGATGAAGTGTTCATTTGCATGTAAGATTGACTCGCAGGTAAGGAGTTAAGGAATCCTCAGCTACGGGAGAATGGGTTTTTTCCTTTGCCAGCCCTGTTGCGGCTGAGAATGTAGTTCTAGGATCTGGAGATTAATGGAATTTAGCTCTGATTAACTCCGGTCGGCCTGGGTATTGCCCCGCCCCGGCCATCTCTTCTAAGCTTACTTAGTGGTCAGGATAAATAAAGCGGAAGTCAATCAGTTAGTAGATAAGATATGATCTGTGCTATATCTATGCTATATCATTGGTTCAAATTTACGGTATACAGCGACATGGATACATTTATTTATCCCACCAAGTACGTGAAGCACATAGACCCGCCCCCGCAATGCATATGCAGGCTGAATGATGACCGTAGATCTGATTAACTCCAAGCTTTACATGAAGCACATAGCCCCCGCCCCCGCCATGCATATGCAGGCTGGATGACGACCCTACCTATAGCAAAACGCCATTTAGCGGATCTTACTGAGGCTGATGTAAAACGGCTGAGAGGCTGGCTTCACCGAAAGTTCAGATGAAAAAAGTAAAATTGACTTGTCACATGCCCTTATTCTATATCTTGGCAATCCGCTTTTGACGTTTTACTATTTTGTGTAGTTTACTATTAACCGGTCTATATTATTATTGGGTTCACTACCCAAACTATAAAAAATAGATCGAATAATAATATAAACCGGTTGGTGATAAAATATATTATCGAGATTATAGATATTAATTCTTTAGAGTAGAAAGAAGAAGAGAAAATAGAGAATAGAATGTTCACTCTTTGACTATTATCATCCAATATTATATGAGCTTATATGTTAGTCCTGATTAAGCCTAAAGTATATTTCGTGGCGTAACACTTTGTGTAACCTCAGATTGTTTACTTAGTTCGGATTCTTTTCTGGAATCTCGATTTCTTTTAGTCTAGCATTTCACAGAATAAAATACCTACCTTACGAGAATCGTTTACCCTCTTAGTTTTTCTAAGTGCGCCAGACCAGCCCAAACCGAAGGGTCGGATTTACTCGCGGGTTTACTTGCGGATTTACTTGAGACCTCATTTTCCGGCGTCGGCTTTATCATTTCAGCTTCACTTCTCCCTACACAGCAACCAAAAACATGGATATCACGGGCTGCGCTTTTGTGATTGGAGGCTGGTACACCTATGCCTTCTATTTGATTCTCACCGACTAATTCATCCTAGCTAGTGGCATTGGGCGTAGCTGTGCTATAGCCTTCGCCAGGTTTGGAGCTCGCAGTCTCATTCTTGCCGATATCAACCTTGACGCTGCCAAGGCCGTCGTAAAGGAATGCCAATCATTTGCCATAAGTCCTGACTTTCGCGCCGAGAGTTTGATGATTGACATTACGCTTGAGGATTCCGTTAAGGATGCTATGAATTATGCAGTCAGCACATTTGGCCGCATTGATTACTGTGTAAATAGTGCTGGTGTAAGTAGACCCCCTAGATTGAGTCTTCAGCTAATCTCATTTCTCTGGTTTAGGTGGGAGTAAACGTTGCAAATGAAACGGCTGAGGCTGATATCGAGGAGTTCAATAATATGCTCAAGGTGAACACGACAGGGACATTTATTGTGACACGCACCATGTCAGCAATTATGAAAACTCAGGAGTCGTACTCGGTCGATCCCCTATCCCCTGGTCGAGGCACAACTCGGGGATGCATTGTGAATCTTGGATCTGCATCATCGTTTGTAGCTACGCCTAAGATGATCCAATACACCGCATCCAAGCATGCAGTCATCGGCATAACCAAGAACGCAGGTAAGACGCGATTAATTCCTGATAAGGTCGTAGTTTTACTGATTGGTATCTTAGCACTTGATAATGCAGTTTATGGGATTCGAGTCAATAGTGTTTGCTCCTCTTGGGTTGATACACCTATGATACGCAAGGCAATGGATGATATTCCTGGACTTGGGAAAATGATTGAATCGGCTGTACCTCTGGGACGGATTGCAATTGCTGAAGAAGTTGCAGATACAGTCATTTTTCTTTGTAGCCCAAGATCGAGCTATGCAACTGGCTGTAATTTAATCTTAGATGGTGGTACTACCTTAAGTAGCTATATCTAGATCTCGGAATCTTGCTAACTACAAAATAAAATTCTACTAAATATATTTAAAAGATATTATGAAAACTAAAACAGTATATTGAGATAACCAACTACTAAATAAAGAAATATACTTGATCGAGAACGTAAAGTTTAGACTATTCATCAAGATTATATCCCTATGCTTAGCATTTTTAACCAAGGAGGATCTCAACTCCGAAACTTAAATCTACACCTATCAAAATAGTGGTAAAAGTTAATCAAGACCCCAAAAAACTGCGAAATAAAAAAAATCTTACATGCATGCAAAAGTAGCTAAACAGAACCTCAAGATTCCAACATAGGTAAGTTTCGAAAAAGTATTTATACTTTATGCTCTTTACTCAATTTCCCCCCTCCAACCTTCAAACCTCAAATAAATCTTCACACCGCAAACCTTATTCTAAAATGGCAGAATCAACCCAAGAAACCTCCCAAGACAAACCCGTCGTAAGCGCCGGTTACGTGTCTTCCTTTCCGGCACCCGGTCTACGCCAAATATTCCGTCACATTACAGGCCATAACGACGACGGGAAATCCGTCTTCCTGTCTTCCGACCATGGGAGTCATTATCGTGTGATGGGTGAGAAGCAAGCTGTGGCGAATATTTTGTATTCGACACAGGAGACACCGGTGGAACTTAATGGAAACGTTGATATTGAGAAGGCTGCTGCTGAAGAGGTAAATTGTGTTTAATGATTTCGATACTGCTCTTCACTTGGTTTTTTTTTTTTTTTCTGAAGAGGAGATAGGAAGCTGATTCTGGATGATGTGTAGCCACCGCTTCATTACCACAACGGTTCTATAGTCCGGATGATTGATTTTGCACCTGGTGTCGAATCGCCCCTCCACCGCGCCGTCTCCATCGACTATGGTATCGTCGTTGATGGTACCTTTGAATTAATCCTTGATTCGGGCGAGAAACGTGTTATGCGACAGGGAGATATTAGTGTGCAGCGTGCAACAGCCCACAAATGGAAGAATATTTCTGGGGGTGGGACGGAGCCTGGGAGAATGATGTGGATTCTCTTGGATTGTAATGATGTTTATGTTAAGGGGGTTAAAATGGAGGGTTACTTGGGGGATTTGGAAAAGGAATATGTGGGAAGAGGAGCTAGCAAGTAAAATACTTGCAACTATGGACTAGCAGTGGTTAGGGTAGTTTATATAAGAACAATGCTATACAAATTTTAGTACTTCACATATTTATATCTTTTGACTAGTATGAGACAATTACTTTTGGTATCCAAAGTATAAAGTATAAAGCTCAAAAGTTTAATAAGTTCTGTATTTATATTTATATGATTTTAAGTTTTGTTTCTATATTAATTGCTTTTTTCTTGAATATTATACTTTTAAAAGTTCAAATACAGTTTGATATATATTTCAATATAAAACTTCAAGACTTTGAAATTAATATATAGTTCTATCTTGATACCTTTTCTTTAAAAATACCTAGTTTCAATTACGATTTTGGGAACAGTATAATAGAAAGTAATAAATAATTCTTATCTAAAACCAAAAGTCTATATTAATACACAGAGAAGCATCGGTTGAAGTAGCTCAAATGAAAACTGCTGTCTAATTCCACCGCCAACTTATCTATTTATGGCCATAGCCATAAGTAATTGGGTTGTAGTAGTTGAATCTTCCGAAAGGATCGTACTTAGCTTTTAACGAACGAAGTCTCTGAAGGCGCCATGGTTCCTTTCCGTACATCTGCTCAAGTGGCTCGTCTCCAGTCGCATAATTAACATAAGTAGAAGGCTCAAGACCAGAGCCTTCATTCATCAGATTTAGACTTTGGTTTGCCCATTCGGTAGCAAACGCATCGAGAGAAGAATTGGGTGGATAGTTGATAGCGGTAACACTTTGAATGCATTTTATCAGCCTAGAATCGTAGAAATTTTTTGGAGGTACTTACGTGAGGAGCTCGCGATTACGCCAGGGAAAAGCAGATGTTTTCGCATCGACCGCTCGCACACCAACTGTTGAGTAGTCCTCGAGCATCACAATAGAGTTTATCAGTAAAGGTTGCTGGGTGATCTTATGTTGGAAGAGATTGTAGAGCTGTCGCTGGGTGGTAATATTCCATGTGTTGAGATAGGTGGTTGAGTGAACATGTTCTAATCCTTTGGCGCAGAGAGGTTGGTTCATTCCGCTTCCGGTTACATCGGCAATCTGGGTATACGGTACATTTCCTTCTTCAACGTATTCGGATGGAATTTTATCGAAAGCGTCGAACCACTTTTTACCATCTTTTTCAGGTCCAGCATATGTAAATGACCACCAGATAACCGCCTAATAAAAGTTAGTATTCTACCTCAAAATAATTGGAGAGTTCTGGTAGCTTACTTCAGTTGCGCTGATGCTTGCATTTACCCCAATAGTGCCATAATTGACGGCCAGCTCGCTGACATTTCTGCCATTTTTGTGCAGCTCGTTCAACGCCCCGAATACAGTCTCGAGCTTGTCTTGCTTCCAGACGAAGTTTTTGTAGTACCATGTATCAACAAGACGTGGATGAATCTTGAGCTCAAAGCTAGTGACAATACCAAAGTTGTGACCAGCACCTTTCATAGCCCAGAGCAAATCAGGGTTAGACTTTTCTGAGACAGTTATAGCTGAACCGTTTGCTAAAACCACGTTCAATTTGACAACATTGTCGCTGATCATTCCGTATAATCCTTGGTAGCGACCGTGACCGCCACCAAGACCCGGACCAAGCATACCGACACAGGCACAACTTCCAGTGGCTATATCAATCAGCTTCCATGATGACTAAAGATTTCAGATGGCCTTGAATTACATACTGGCAACGTAGCCTTTATCCCAAAGATAATCGATGACCTGTCCATCATAGGTTCCTCCTTGGAATATAGCTGTCTTTCCTCCTGGTTGAATGTCGATGTTTCTCAACAGTCCCATGTCAATTTGCATACCAGAAAATTTTCCCAAAGTACTAGTCAAGCCATGAGCACGGTTGACTGTGAGAAAAGGGATGCTATTGGCGTTGGCATATTTGACCTGTTATAGGAGTGTCAGTTGCCTTCTTTGCTGTTCTTCAAAGAGCTGCGTTATACATACTATTTTAGGAATGTCCGCTTCAGATCCAGGCTGGACGACCATTCTAATAACAGGTGGCTTGTATGCTTGGTATCTTGCTGTATCGTTGGCGAAACGAGGATCATCGGGACCATAAATGCTGGAGCTATTGGAAATTTGCGGGCCTAGCTCACGAACAACATTCTCAGTTGACAGATTGCTGCGAGTAAAATCACAAAGACCATTGATGCATGGTTGGGGAGAAGCAGCCACCAAAGACTGCAAAAGCAGAAGACCGAATGTTGCGAAGCTAGAGAATCTAGCCATGATTTTTGAAGTGTTAAAGAGTGCTGTGATGCATTTCTGATCTGGTGGGAAGATGAAGAGGTTTTATAATGAAATTCCTAGCAGATTGAATTAACTTTGCAAATTCGTGTAAATTAAATGTCGCTCACTAAAAGCTTATACTAGTTCAGCTGTGACACTATTGATTCCTTCAGCTATGATACTATCGATTCCATCAGCTTAGATGGTCACGATTCATTTACCTGTATTGTCGGAATAATCTTTCCCCAAAAAGAAAGCCACTTGAGTTCGGATAAGGTACAAAATCAGCCTTACGCGATTCATCTTACTAACCACCCCCCCATCCTTCTCATCTACAATCTATTTCACACAGAAAATTCCTCGGAAGGATCTAATAATATGGATGAAATATCATCCCACTTACCCGGTGTTTTCACTTTGATATGCGATGCACTGTGTGGTACACGACGCCCACGTTTATGCCACGTGTGCGTGGGAGACATGGGGCTGAGCCTCATCTCACTGATGTGCCAGATGTTCCACGTGGTCATTGGATGTTTCAGTGAAAACACGAAATCTGACAGGCGTTTTTGAACTTTAATAGGGGCTCTGCCTAGATTATGCCCCTTCTACAGGATTGCGGCGTCTTTGAAAAATGTATATATTAATACATACCTTGTCAAGTGAAAGTATGATGGAGGCTTTTGCCAGATCTTATGATCCTTAATACTAATCCTCCTCGTATTTTTGAGCTGCGCAATGGATATCTCTTAGGTGGACTTTCCAGCCCTTCAATCTACGCAAGGGGTATCCAATATTCATTAAGTGAGCAGACCAGGTTTCCAAGCACCCAAATAGGAACTGTATGGCTCATCGGATGATTCAAGAGGTCAACGTTCTAGTAAGCCGCAAAGGATTCACAGCGCGAGGAAAAGGCAGCATGTTCCTCTTTGGTATTCTATAGCTTGATGAATGGGCGCTGAGATGATGAAGCCCATCCATGGGGGCGCTCCAAGTCAACGAATACCTGCTCACTCACCAGATTAGGTTCACAGCCTGAAGACGAAGAATTCGGAACTAAGTTTATATTGTAAATAAAAGCCCAGCTCCCACTTGATTTCTAAGACTTCAAAAGAGGGTTATTGCATCAAACCCGTTACTTTAGCTACCAGAATACTTACGAAGATGTCTGTCTATCTACTCTTTAGCTTTACTTGTCTTTTATTTGCTCGCGGTGGCCTTGCCGCCGCGGTCGCCTATCCCTCAGGATCTGTTGACCTGAGAACCGCTCTCACTCAGCCAAGTATGAACTGGTCTTCACAGTCTATACTATCATTTCCCGGTCAAGCTAACTTCGAAAATGCAACCGAAAGATGGACTCTTTTCGATCCACCAACTTATTCGGGCTCTATTACCGTGAGGGATGAAAGAGATGTTGTCAACGCTGTAATTTCATCTGTTGTAATTATAAAGCTTGCTGATATTAATGTTCCTTAGATCCGTGCGGCAAAGGCTCTCAAAATTCCATTTCTAGCCACGGGAGGTCGTCATGGATATGGTACAACGCTCGGACGTCTTCAGAATGGCCTCTCTATTGATCTCAGCCGGCTGAACAGTGTGTCTATCGATAAACGCGCAGCAACTATGACGGTTGGTGGTGGAGTTCGATTCGAAGATATTGTCAATCCTTTGTTTGCAGCTGGCTTTCAGATACGTAGGTTACTGAAAACTCTTATACTCATTTTAGTTTTGTAGCTAATATTTCATTAGAAACCGGAACCTGCTCCTGTCCTGGAATGGTCGGGGTCACTGTCGGAGCTGGAATTGGTCGCCTTCAAGGAGTTTACGGCTTATTAAGTGATGCTCTTGTATCTGCAACGGTCGTAACTGCTTCTGGTAAAATTCTAAAAGTGTCTCAAACTTCCAACTCAGACTTGTTTTGGGGGATTCGAGGAGCTGGTGCCAACTTTGGTGTTATTACCTCTGCAACCTACAGGATTCAGCGACTTATCAATAATGGTATCTTTACCAGCGCCGATATGATCTTTCCCGCCAGCAAAAACATCTCCTATTTTAATACTTTAGCTTCAATGGTCAATGGAAATGGAACCTTTCCCGCAAAGTTAGCTGCAATTTCCAATGTTATTTACAATGCAACCAGTAACGAAGTAAGTTTCTGCAACAAAATTATTCCCCAAACGCAAATTATTAGCTCTAACATAAGCAAAGCCGGAAATAATAACCAATTGGGTATATGCAGGCCCCCGAGAAGAGGCCCTTCGCGTAATGGCTCCTATGTTAGATCTCCAGCCAGTATTCACCAATCTCACCGACGTTCCATGGAGGGATCTCAATACTGCAACGAGCTTTGGTCTCGATGAGGTCATCTGCGTACCTAAAAGTATTAGGAGTATCTATAGCGCCAGTCTCCGTACTCTGTCTGCTTCTACCTCCATATCAGCCTTTCAGAAACTAGCAGATTTCTACGCCAAGTATCCTGAAGGTCAAGGTACTTCTATTTCTCTCGAAAGCTTCCCGCCCCAAAAAGTAAGGGATACACCCGATAGTATATCGGCTTATCCTTGGAGAGATACAGTCACCTACTTGTAAGTTCCCATACTCCAGATCTTGTAATTTAGAATGCTGTGACTAATTTAATGATTTCAAATTCTAGACTTGTAGAGCTTACTTGGGCAGAAGCAGGAAGTAGTGTCGATGGTCCATCGAATGCTCTAGGAGTCGAGCTCCGCAAAGACTTCGCTGCAACTTCCGGATATCCTGATTTATCTGTGTATGTAAATTATGCACATGGAGATGAAACACTCGAACAGATCTACGGTGCTAGAAAATTACAACGTCTAGCAAAACTTAAGATGACCTGGGATCCAGATAATGTCTTTGCGTTCAACAACCCGTTACCGACAAAATATCCTTAGTCGGTCTTTAGATAATTACCTTGGAACTTGTATGGACTATTTAGAACTTTTTTTTACAAGGATTACATTTTCAATCTTTGGTTCAGTCTTGCAAGACTTTGGGTGGCGACTTTGTTTAGAAATAGAGTTTTATTGCTATCGTTTTCTGATCTAGTATTCTTTTTATAGTTTATCTACGTTTTTAGATTTACCTTCTATATCTATTACTTACACTAAGAGCAGACTTCAAAATAAATTATATGAATATAACCTTTATTTCTCGAGTATAGATTGTAGCTAAATGTTACAGCTGACAGAAGCATATAATATAAGCAGGATCTTAGGCTCAGAGATTCAGCGAATCACAGTAGAACCTGCTACAGGAGTTATATACTTCTACCAGCTCCTATTGCTTCCACTTAGTGGGAGACAGTGGGATCAACAGAATAGTGAGAACAAAGGTCTACATACAGATATATTTCCTTAGTATATAAAGCTTTGTGCTCAACTCAAATAGTAATTCTATTACTTAGTTACTTCTCGATCAGAAACCATTATCTGATCCTCCGTTTAACTACTTCAATACAAAACCCTGTGTCCTCTACCACTTCTACGTGACTAGAGCGATCCCAACCTAATACTAAACTAATTTTTACTTATTTCCTCTCTTATATTCTTATTTTTAAGTGTTTCCGCCAGGCCAATAGCCTCCGGCTACCCCGCTTTTCCTGGCCAGCCTGGGCAATCTTTCGCAGAGAATCTTGTTATGAAGGGTGGAACCTATAATGTAAGGGCTCAGGCGGAGCCTTCGCTTATTGTTACCGAACGTGGGGCCACAGCATATAAATTATCACAAGATCGGAAATCCTTCCTTTCCTCTCTTCATAGAATCGTCCATAGTTTAATCTGAACCTACGTTTCCAAGCTTATTGAACGTAGACTCTCACACTTGTGACTTCAGTCCCTGACACAAAGTTAGTAACTTCTCTTCAAAATAATAAATACAGACTAACCGTTTTTATACTTATGTAAAGATGTACAGATTACACCGCCTTTTCTTTAATATATTAAGAAAGTTTCCTAAAATTTGTTTCTATTATCTTAAGCTAAAATATTACATACTTAACATCTATTCCTAGTCAAGCTAAGAAACCAAAAGAGGTATATTATAAAGGGTTGGCATTGCAGAATATATCTCTTAACTTTTCTATATATCTCTATTAGCTACTCTCAGTTAATCTCTACACCGAAAGAGTGCATCAAAATCTAAAACAATAAGAGTAAGCTGACTCTTACTTGCTTTCATACTCTAAATGAACTAGCCTCTCAGTGTACTAATTTCTACAGGGAACTAATTCCTTTATGCTTAGCTCTTGGTATTCTCCTCAGATACACTTCGAGAGCTGAAAAAAATTATATTACGTATATCTTATCCCTTGCATCTCTGTAAGCATTTGGTTAAGAGTGACAATTATAAGACTTTAATCCACCCATATATTCTCAAGCAATACAGTACTTTCTATGATATTTAACAATAGAACACTCTAATAATTTAACAACTCTTTCAAAGCTACCAGCATATCTAAAAACAAAATGGCATTCGCACCTCCCAGAAAGTGCACTGTTCTTGTCATTGGTGGCGGTCCCGCAGGCTCGTACTGTGCATCTGCTCTGGCCCGCGAGGGGATTGATACTGTTCTGCTTGAAGCTGAGAAATTTCCGCGGTAAGTACCCACTAAGCACTTGCTAAGTTGTAAAATACAACAACAAATTGCTTATTTTGATATAGCTATCATGTGGGTGAGAGTATGCTGCCTTCAATAAGGCACTTTATGCGTTTCATCGGTTGTGATGAAAAGTTCGATTCCCATGGCTTCAGAATCAAGGTAAGATAGAAAAGCGAAATACTTGGTTAGATTACTGACTTTTAGCATCACAGAGGGGTGCCACATTTAAGCTCAACTCTAAGCCACCTGGATGTTTGTTTCCTTTGACCCAATAGAGAAATGTTGCTAACCAAAGCAATAGCTACAAACTTCGTTGCTGCTGGAGGCCCCCAGGGCTACGCCTATAATGTCGTACGCTCTGAATCTGATGAGCTCCTGTTCCGTCACGCTGGAGAAAGCGGCGCTCATATCTATGATGGTTTCAAGGTGACCTCAGTGGATTTTGTCCCGTCTGGTCTTCCTCCAAGTACAGATCCTGAATGCAAGATCCCCGACCCTGGCCGCCCAACATCAGCCAGCTGGACAAGTAAGGATGGTGCCTCGGGTATCGTAAATTTCGACTATCTCGTGGATGCTAGCGGCCGTCAGGGGCTCATAAGCACGAAATATTTGAAGAATCGCACAATGAATGCTGGTGAGCAGCTTCAAAGCATCGCAAACTGGGGATACTGGACCAATGGAGGCACATATGGAATAGGAACTGAGCAAGAAGGATACCCTTACTTTGAGTCACTCCATGATGGTAGTGGGTGGGCGTGGTATATTCCGCTGCACAACGGCCAGGTTTCTGTTGGCGTGGTCCGAAATCAGAAAGTGTTGGCACAAAAGAAGCGCGAGACTGGCCTTGACAGCAGGGCTATATATCTTGATACTCTCGAGCACAACGCTGGTATGCATGCCCTCCTCGCCGCAGCGACACTTATCAGCGACGTGAAGTCAGCTTCTGATTGGTCCTACAATGCGTCTGCCTACGCCAGCCCTTATGTCCGCATCGCTGGTGATGCTGGCTGCTTCGTGGACCCGTTTTTCTCATCCGGCGTTCACCTAGCGCTCAATGCCGGTCTCTCCGCAGCAACCACTATCTGCGCTTCTATCAAGGGCCAAGTCTCCGAGCTGGCAGCTGCTACATGGCATTCAAAGAAAGTGGCTGCATCCTACACACGCTTCTTGGTCGTTGTATCCAGCGCCTTGAAACAAATTCTCGAGGGAGAAGAGCCTGTCATTGCAGATTTTGACGAGAAATCCTTTGAACGGGCTTTCCAGCATTTCCGTCCGGGTAAGTTATCTATCGTCTTACAATGCCTTTATTACACTCGCTTTAATACAGTAATATATGCTAATTATGTTTTCTTCTTCATATAGTCATCCAGGGCTCCGTGGACGTGAACACCAATCTTTCAAAGGCTGAAGTGATGCGGACACTCAACTTTTGCATGGGCGCACTCGCATCCAACGACGCACCAGGAAATGAAGAACTTCTAAAGAATATGCATTCACTTGCTGTTGGCGATTCAACATCCATTTCGGACGAGAAATACAAAAGTATTGTCAAAGAGGCCGAGACAGTCTTGACAGCTGAGCAGTTAGAATACCTCAACTCGTTCCGCAAGAGCGAAACTCTGATTCCTAACGATATAATGAGTCTCGATAGTACTGGATTTGATGTACTCGATGGGTTTTCAGCGAATCTCATAAAAGGACAACTCGGGCTTGTACAGCCAAAATGGGTTTCCTAGTTGCCTTCTTAGAGCATCTTGCATTCTTTCGAGAGGATGGGTGCCAATACCTAGAACTTATCGGCCATAGCTGACGTGAGACTTGGGTTTGATAAAAATAGCAATTGCTGTCATCTAAAATTTCTCAAGTTAGTAAATTGGTCTTTCATAGAGGGAGTTCATCGAAGAAAATCAAACTGAGATACACCTATGCAACTAGAACATCCTCAAATATCCCTGCTTGATTATACTTCGCCAGTGCATTGGAACCAGAAGGTGAACGACCGGTAACTAAATATTCATTTAATATTGTCTCAAGAGATTGAGGTTTGTATGGTTGATTGCATATGACATATAACTTTAGTTCGGTAATTCAATATTCTAAAATTATTCAACACTTTTATTGGTGGACGCTGGTTTCGTTCCAGAACCGAGAAACTTGCCGAAGACTGTCATATCTTGCGAGTTGTTCGGCAGACGACATCGTATGATGCCTTTGAGCAGTATAGGTGAATTTGGACCCTTTGTGGCGTTGCCCCGCTTCTCGAAGTAGAAAGAGCTTGCAACTAGGCGACAAACGATTTCGTCAATCATGTTCTGCACCTCTCTATCGGTTTTGCGCCCAACCAGTCACATTCTGCAACAGTAATGTGACCTTATCAACGTCGTCTAGCAGTAGTGGCGTTACACCGAGATCAGGGTTAAAATTTGAATTCCTTGTCGGTGATCTGTTGGGACCATTTCTGCCAGCGAGTCTCAGAATCGATACTTGACCATATTGAACAGCATATTTATGAATGGCATTTTCGGGAAGAATTTGGGCGCGTTCTCAAGGACTCTCGACTCTTTTACAGGAGGTTCCTCGTTATTTTTATAGTCTCCCTGGAGACCGGTACCGAGCGATAATAAAATGTCCGGTGTTTCGCACAAATTGTGCGCGAATGCAATATTTCAAGCTTCTCCCATGGCGATTTCAATTGGTTTTTTGTGAAGGATAGCCCCGTCCATAAATTGAAGTTCGTCTTTTCTACCAAAAGGTTTAAAATAGCCCGGAGCGGCAGATGTGGCTCGCGCACTAATACCATATTAGCAAGTATTCAATTATGGAGTGCTGCAAACATACGCTTCCCACACCTTGAGCTCATCCTCGGGCTTCTCTGATCTGTGTCTAGTGGGCTTGACCGACGCTGACTGAAGCACTTTGCGAACATTGTATGATGATAGTATGTAGGGTATCGTCCCAGAGGCAGATGTAGCGGTGACTGCTACCATCAATAGTCGACTTCCGTTCTCTTGCGCGCCAAACAAGCTGGAAGTGCCAATGACCTCTTTTAGGGCTTTAGCAAATAGCCCCGTTTCCTACTTGCTCTTCTTGATCAGTCGCTCAACATATTTGATGCCGCTGTACGTCTGCGCTCTGCGTGGCGTGAAAGCGCTGTAGACCAGATACTGGAACTTGTCGATACATTCAGCCACGGGGTCCACTGTTTGTATCCAAAACCCAACGAAATCAAGTCGCCCGTACTTTCATTAAGTTAGTACGAGATGATTTTATAAGCTTCACTGAGAAGAGTCTAACCTTATTCCAACCACCAGGTCAAAGAATCTTTGTAGCGGAATGCCTATACGATCCACTATTGCTTTTAGTATCGCGAGCTCTACTATCCCACGGACGCCACCGCTATTGCTAGATTAGTATCGCTAGGTTGAGTGCTCATTTAATTTAAAGTCTCTTACCAATCTAAAGTAAGGATTGGAAGACCAGAGTGGGCTGGCTCAATGTGAATAGTGTTTTGGCGGATATCTGTTGAAGTAAGGTATGCGAGGCCCGAGGCCCGAAGCTCGAAGACTGAAGTCCGAAGGGCCTGAGAGGGCCAAAGTAAGTAGCCTGAAGGGCTTATAAATACAGCGAGTCCTTCCTACTGTAAATAGCCAGTTCAATTAAGTTCAATGCTAATTAAGTTATTCAGACAGTTATTTTATTATCGCCTATTGTTAAATCTATTAAAGCTTATAAATTATATATTTAGTGTATTCTCCGCTGAAGACCGCTTGTTGTAGCCGCAATAGATTATAAGCCTGGGAGCTATATAAGCCCTAGGATTTAACTATATTCGACCTTACGGAAGCTTAAGGTTAGGCTACTACAATAACAGAATAGACGATTTCAGACTAGAAAAACCTAGAATTACAAAGCTTACAAAGACTAATTATAAGCTTTAGAGTATTTAAATCAAGACTTTTTTTAGAAAGTTAGGCTTGTAAGATGTAGTTAAGGATAAATTTAAAAGTACTATAGTTAAAAGAGTTATAAAGAAGTTAGAAATATTAGAAGCTTTTAAACTTCTGAACTTAATAATAAAAGATACTAAAACTAGCTTTTTAATTATAAACTTATATAGCTAAAAAGTATTAGACTATATATTATTATCCGAAAATACTAGTATCTAATAGAATATACTAAAATCGCTATATAAATCTTTGAGACTATAATAACTAGATACTAAGATCAAAGCTTTTAATAGTTATAAAGTGTTTAAAGGGAAAAAAGTTATTGAAATAACTAATTATCTTAATATTTTATAAGTTGAAATAAAGGCTATTAACTTTAAAAAGAAGTTTTTAAAAATAATAAAAAAAGCTTATCTTTATAAACTAGTTAAAGAGTTAAACTAGTAATTTAAACTACTAATTCTTTAGTTAGAAATAAAGGAAACACTTTTAAATTTCAAGATTATAGTAACTAAGTTAGCTGAATAAAAATATTAGTTAGATTCTAAGAAAGAGGTTAAAAAAGAGTATTTAATATTTAAACTTTTAAAGAAAAAAGTAAGAAGAATAGAATTAAGAAGCTTAAAGAAACTTACTTTAAATATAATTAAAAGAGGTATTTTAAAGCGAATTATCTAGAAAGAGAAAATAAAAAACTTAGTATAAAGCTATTAATAATATTTAATAGTAGGAAAGATTTATTATTTAAATAAACTCAAACTAATATAATTAAGATTAATATAACGATATATTATATAAGAAGATTATATTATTCTTAGAATTAATAACTAGAGAGTTAAAAGAGTTGAAAGACTTTAAAAGCTTATATATATATAGAGGTTATATAAATTATATACTTAAGGTATATATATACTAGATATACTCAAAGTAGCATCTTGAAATATTAAGTAATAAAGTGAGTATAATATATATAAATCACTGATATCTATAGTTTAAACTATTTAGATTATTATACTACCTCTCTTTTTAAAAAAATTTGTTTTCAAGTATTTTAATCTTATTAATTCTAATTAAGAAAGTTAATAAACAAATATAAGAATATTAATTAAATATAAAAAAGTTAAATAAATATAAAAAGAAAGTAAATTAATACTTTTTATAAATCTACTATTAATTGTATATCTAATTACTTAAAAAATTACTACTTTTATATTAAAGTTATTAGATAATCGCTTTTAAGATATTGTATAGACAATTATCTGATAAATATATAGTTAGTTACATGTTAGATATTTACTTACTAAGTATAAAAGAGAGTTAAATTGATTAGTTCAACTCTTCTCTTTTTATATAATTTAAAAGTATTAAATTATCGATGATTCTTTGAATTATACTACTATATCTAACTTAGTATACTAATATTTATAAATAGTTAACCGACTATTTACAGACAAGGATTATTTTAAATAGAAAGACTTTTATTATATAAACGAAAATTATTATTTTCTTTTCTCTTTACAGATAATAAGTTACAAACAATCTTATAAAATATAGTTACCTTGTTATAAGTAAGTAGCTAGATATTAAGTAAAGATACTAATTATATAAATAGAGTTTTTAAGATTATATAATCAAAGAGATCTCTTCTTTTACTTAATAGATATCTCGAGTTAAAGCTTTCTTATTATTAATATAATATCTAAGCTTTTTATTAAGTATTTAAAACTCGATCTCTTTTTTTTGTTTTTATTAAAAATTACTTTTCTTCTTAATCTCTTTTATTATACTTACTGAGAACTATTATTATTTTTAAGAATCCGACTTTCTTTATTTTATTTAAGAAGATATTACTCTTTTTGAAAAATCAAATAAGTTAGAAATCTATTCAAGGATTTTACTTCTTCTTTTTCTCTTTTTAAGAATTACTCTCTTTCTAAACAATTATATAAGCAAAGGATTGTTATACTCTCCTTCTAGATATAATAGTTGTAAAGAACTTTATAAGAATATAGTTATCTTGTTATAAGTAGAAATAATTGTTATAAGTAGGTAATTAGATATTAAATGCAGATACTATTTATATATATTAAAACTTAACTTTATTTTCTTTTCTAAAAACTACTTTTATTTCTAAGAAATTATATAGATCTAGGATTTATATACAAACTTTACTTCTTTACTCTTTTAATAAGTAGTTAGTTAGTTTAAATCTCTTTTAAGTAAATACTTTAATATTCTAGTATTCCGATTTATACTAGCTATAATACACAGATATATATCTAGCTTTAAATAATCTGATTTAGAAAGTTGTATAATAAGTAAAATAAGTTGAATAAATAAGATAATAATTATCTTTAATATATAAAGTAAAATAATAAAAAGAAAATATTACTAATATATAGATAATTATTTAATAAATATATAGCTAATTATATATTAGATACTCACTTACTAAATATAAAAGAGAGTTAAGTTAATTAGTTTAACTTTTCTCTCTTTATATAATTTAAAAGTATTAAATTATCGATAATTCTTTAAACTGTATTATTATATCTAACTTAATATACTAATAGATATTTATAATTATCTTTATTTACTTAATATAAATATAATTACTCTGGAAGTTATATTAAAAAGTTAGATAAAATAAAATTTTCTAAGTAGAATATATTAAATAAATATAAAGTTATCTTGAAGTTAAATACTTTATATTATATCAAGTTAATATTATAATTTAGTTATTATATATAGTATTTTAAAAAGCAGTATTATTTATAATAAATAAAGATTTTCTCTACTTCTTATTTCTTTTTACTAATTATATTGATTAGTAATAAAAGTTTATTAATTTAATTAGAAAGCGGATTATCTAATACTTTTCTTAGTTTATTAGTAAAAAATATAAAATATATTTTTATTATCTTAGATAGCTTAAACTTGAAGAAATAATTAATTTTCTTAAAGATTTTAAAATATCTATTTATCGAGAAATCAAGTTTTTTAGAAAAGTATTAAATAAATAAATATTTTATATCTAGTTAAATATAGTTATTAATATCAAAGTCAACTAAGTAATATAATATATTTATAGTTTAAGCTATATATTCTTATACTTTTTTAATTACTTTATAAATATATTATAATATATTAAGGTTATAACAAGTATATATATAAGTATTATTAATATTAAAGTTATTTACTAAGAATCTTAATTCAGCTTTATTTTAAGTTTAAGTATATTGTAGTTCTCAGTTATATAGTATTTTAAATAAACTTAAATTACTAAGAGAAATATATAGTAAAATCAACTAAATATAATTTATTATTAGAAGGAACTTAAACTAATTATTTTAATAATAGTTAATAAAAAATTAAAGTTTCTTTTATAAATATTAATTATAAATCTTAGTTTAATTATTAGTTTATAAATAATTAATAGTTAAAAGTTTAATTTAAATTCTTAAAATATTATTAAACTCTTTTTAAAAAGTAGATATAAACTAAATTCTATAATTAGAAAGTATTATTATAAGTAAACTATAATATTAGTAAATATATTAAAAGTATAATTAAGCTTATTCTCAAATATTAATTATCTTATAATATAAAATAGTAATTACTTGTTTATTAAAATAGTTGATAATAACTAGAATATTATTAAAATTATATTTGTCTTTATTGAAATTATAATAATCTATTATAATATATTCTTAGATATAAATAGAGATTAGCAGAGAATAAAATAATCCTAATATTTTATTTTAAAAAACTAAGTTTCTATAATAAGTATAATAGTTGTAAATATAAGTATATACTAAAATAACTAGTTTATATTAGTAATAGAATTTAATAAGTAAGAGAGTAGTCTTTTTGATATTAGAATATACTATTAATATTAAATTATATATTTTACAAATAAGTAATATATAAAGATTCTAAGTATTAAAAATAATAAAATAGTTATTATATAAAATCAAATCATCTTCGAAAGTTAAATATAGATTATTATAAATAACTTAGACTTTTAGATTTTATAGACTTTTTAAATTACAATTAACTTTAAAAAGGTAGTTAATAAAGAGAGTTAAAGAAGAAAAGGAATTATCAATATTAAAAAAAGTAATATTAGTTAATAAAATTAAAAGTTTATTAAAGATTTGCGAATTAACTTGATTATCTTATAATAGTTATTATAATTTATCTCGCTTTTTTTACTTATTTTATAATAATAGTTTGTTGACTTTACAAGTTAGTATATTTATAAAAGAATTATCTTTATTAAGATAATATATAATTAAAAAGTTGTAATTAGTAAGAAGTTTAATTTATCAAGTTTATTATATATTTAAAAGTTTAGTAATTATAAAGTATTCTAAAATCTTATAGTTAATATAAATATAGATTTAATAAAAGGTTAATATAAACTTAACTTGTTAGTTATTAAATAATTTAATAATTGTAAGTATTTATTATATATTTTATAATTTAACTTAGCTAACTATATTGTTTTTAAAAAGAATATTATAAGAAGCTAGTTATTATTATATTTTTATAAGAGTATACTTGCTATAATATTATTAAATATATCTATTTCCAATATATAAAAAAGAGAGTAATTATAATATTAAAGAAGTAATATATTTATTAGTATTTACTTAAGTATATTGAAAGCTAGTTAGTAATCTTTATTAAAACAGAAAAGGATATTAGCTTTAGTTAATTCGATTAAAAGTTTAATAATAATATCAAAGTTATAAATAAAATATTTATAAAAATTATAAAATCTAAAAAACAATTATATACCTTTTACTATTATCAGATAAATTTATTACTATATTATAATAACCTTCTTAAAATCTACTTTTATATTATCTATTAAAATAATAAATTCTAAGTATTTAATATAAGTAATATCGAATTTATATTTTTTAAAATTAACTTATAATCTAGTATTTTAAAGATATTATAAAATTAGTTTAATATAAGTTTAATACTCAAGTATATTTTCAAAGTAGATTAGAATATTATTAAAATATATAATATAAAAAATATCTAAATAATTAAAAAGAATATTATTTATATATTATTAGTAAGTTATAAAGTTATTAGTTAATTTAAAAAATATAATTTTATATTTATAAATATTATAGTAAATATAAAATATAATATATTTTTTTAAAATTAAATTTATTTAAATATAATAAAATATTTATTTAATATTTAGTTTAATAAAGATTTTTATATATAAGATTTAAATAAAAGTTTTATTAATAAAAGAAAGAAAGTAATAATCTTTATAAATAAAAATATTAAATATCTAGAAATTAATATAAAAATATAATAATCTATTTAACTTTTTAATAAAAAAGATTAAAATAATAAATAAAGTTTAATTTAATTTAATAAATCTTTTAACTAGATTCTTAATAAAATATTCTTTAATAGTCTTTAACTCTTTAATTAATATTTTATATAATAGACTATAATAGAATTTATCTTTTATATCTTTCTTAAAAATAATCTTATAATTATAAAGTTAGTAAAATAGTAATATATTTAATTTAAATTTAAAAAATATAATTAAGAATTCTAAATATTTATTAGAGATTAAAAGTTTAGTATTAATTTCAAATAGAAAGATTAAAGTAGTTTATTAAAAGTAAGAAATAGAATAAAGTTATTTAAATATTAAAAAAGTAGCTTTCTTACTATCTTTCTTAGTTTATTATTTTTTAAATAGTTAGTTGATTTTATAAATTAAAGTAATATTAAGTTTATACTGATTATTACAATTATAAAGTATATAAAGTATAACTTCTAAAATCGTATATAAGTTTACTAATTATTTCAAGTAACTAGTTTAAAGCTTTTAAAAAAGTTTAAAATATCTAATAGTAATAGTAAATTATATTATCAGTTCTTATTTAAAGTATATCTCTATTATCTTAAATATATAAGTTTGATTTTATATAAATATCTTATAAGGCTTAAAGGATTATAATATAATTATAATAAAAATCAATTTAACTTTTTAAAGTGAAGTTTCTTTTACTTCTTTATATAATAGTATTATTAATATTTTTATTATTAAAGTAGCTAAGCGAGTATTAGCCTATTATCTCTAATATTTATCTAACTTATAATCTTATTAATTAGTATCTTTCTAATATTCAAAATTAATTTTACAAGGATTGAAATTAGTATAAATATATATTACAAGTTAAAAGTAAGTATAATTAAAAGATAAGTTTATAAGCTAATATAATTTATATTAATTATAATTAAAGAGAATTTAATTTTTAAAAAGTTATTTCCTTTTAAAAATTAAAAGATATATAAAGTAAGTAATTAGAAAGAGAGTATAAGTTTATAATTAACTATCAATTAATAAGTTTAAAAAAATATAATAAAAGATTTCTTAACTTTATTTACTATTATAACTTTTAACTAGTAAAGAGGTTTTTAACTTCTTTACTACAACTTTCCAAATTAGGTTAAATGTTTTAAGAAATATAATATTAATAAAAGTGAAGTTATTTACTTTAAAGTTAATAAAAGCTTTAATTTAAAATAAATATTAATTTCTTAATAATATATAAAGGAATATTATATACTTTCCTTTAAGTAATTTTATTAAATCTAAGTATTTTATATCTTTTATATTATCTAATAAAGAGTTTTTCGCTAAATATAATCTTTTACTTAATTATTAATAATATAAATAGTAATAATAGCTTCAACTTTATATTTATTCTTTTATTCTTATTTATTTAATATATTGAAATATTCTTCTTTTTATTTGAAGAAGTCAATATCGATAGTATTAATATAATAAGAAGTATTATTATAAAAGTAATTAATAGTATTTTTAAAAGAAAGATTATCCTAAACTTTATTTTAAGAAGTAGAAGTTTGATTTCTTAATATAAAGTAAAAAAGTGTTTTTATAAAGATAGAATTAACTAATCTTAGTAAAGATATATAAGTAAAGTTAATTTTATAATTTAAAAGAAGGCGGTTAGTTTGATTAGTAATAACTTCTTAGTTAGACTTAATTAGAGTATTAGTAAAACGATATAAAAAGATAAATATTATAATATAAGTAAATCTTAATAGTTTTAATAGCTTTTTAATATTATCTATTTATTTTATAAAATTGAAATATTAAACTAACTTTTCTAAAATAGTAGTTTAATATCAAATATTTTTAATTCGATTCTAATAATATTTAATAAATTTATAAGATAAATCTTTATAAATTATCTATTTAAAGACTAAGTTAATTGATATTAGAATATAAAGTTGTTAATAGAACTTTTTAAATAAAGATAAAAGATTTAAAGTTATTATAAATAATATTTAATACTTGATTTTAATTTAAATAGCTTTAGAGTTATTATAAAATAAAGTATATAACTTTTCAACTAGTTATTTAGTAGATAAAGAAGGTTTTTATAAGAATAATTCTTTTAAATAATTTAAAGTAGTACTTTCGATCTAATTACTTATATATTTATAAGTTTAGTATTTATTAAAATAAGTATATATAGTTAATCGATTAAAAACTATATATTTCTAAAAAGATAAAAGGATATTAGAATTATTATTAAGTTTATTAATAAGATTAGTAATTTAAAAGAAATATTTTAAATATTAGCTAAAAGAAGAAAATTTATAAGTAAGTCGGATATATAAAAACGATTTAATTAACTTAATAGCTTTTTTAATAAATAAGTTAAAAGTAATATTTACTTTAGTAAATAATTTTCTTAGTTAAAAAGTAGAGGTTTAATATTTGATAATAGAGATTAACTAGTTTTATAATTATTATTTTTATAAAGAAAAAGTTAAATAAAAGATAGTAATAATATTAGAAATAGTACTAAAAGAGATTCGAGTAAAGATTAGTTTAATAAGTTATATTTACTATATCTTCAACTAATTTTATTAGATTTTAGTTTATTTTTATTAAATTTTAGCTTATTTTTATAATTCTAAGATTAGTTTAATTAATATTACTATATTACTATTTATTAGAAATAATAAAGATTTTTAATCTTTCAATTAAAAAAGTTAGAAGTTAACTTCTTTATCTTTCTCTTTTCTTTTACTTTATATATTAATATAAAAACTTTGAAAAATATTATTTGTAAACTTGTTTATTAAATTGTTATTATAATCTTCAAGCTAGTTAAAAGTAGTTTTCTTAGAAGAGAGAATTATATTAGATATAAACAATTATTATTAGAAAGTCTTAGTATTTTTCTTAAATATAAAGAGTTTAATATTATAAAAAGAAGATATATTAATAAGAAGTTAATTAAAAGAAATAATAATAAGAGTAAATAAATATAAAAGTAAATAAAATAAAAATAAGTAAAAATATAAATACTCTTATTACTTTTTAATAAAATAAACTTTCTTTTTATAACTTAGTAGTTTTCTAAATAAAGAGAATTATTAGTAAAGTATTATTTAGATAGCTACTAGTTAGTTAGAGAGATTAAATAAGTTATTGATAATATAATAATATATTATATAAAAAGATTATATTATTTTTAAAATTAATAATTAAAAAGTTAAAAAGATCGAAGAGTTTTAAAAGTTTATATATATATAGAGGTTATATAAATTATATATTTAAAGTATATATATACTAAGTATACTTAGAGTAGTATCTTGAAATATCAGGTGATAAGGTAAGTATAATATATACAAATCGCTAATATCTGTAACTTAAACTATCTAGATTATTATAATTAGCTAGATAATTATAATAGTTACAAAGTAGTTAGTATTTAAATATAATAGTTAGAAGTTAATATAAATAGTAAATTTAGAGTATTCTAAATATATAATATATACTAAATAGAAGTTCGAAGATTATATTAAACTAGATAAATTAATTAGTATTATTACTACTTTCAAAACTATAATATAAACTATAAGTTAAAAGATAGTAAAAATAAAGATTTTTATTTAAAGTTAAATTAAACTAGTTAAACTATTAAATATATTATATATTTTAAAGTTAGCTAGATCTTTTATTTTAATACTTTAATTATAAAATAAAAGTTTAATTATTAAGATTATTATAAATATAAAAAAAGAACTTTTAATTAAATTTTAAAATATTATAATAAATATAGTTTTTAGAATTAGTATAATAATCTAGATAGTTTAATCTGTAAATATTAATAATTTATATATATTATATTTACTTTATTATCTAATATTTCAAGATATATTCTAAGTATATCTAATATATATATACTTTAAATATATAATTTATATATATATATAAACTTTTAAAGCTTTTCAACTTTTTTAGCTTTTTAATTATTAATTTTAAAAATAATATAATCTTCCTTTATAATATATTATTATATTATTAACAACTTAATTTAATCTCTTTAACTAACTGATAGCTATCTAAATAATATCTTACTAATATTCTTTTTATCTAAAAAACTACTAAATTATAAAAAGAAAATCTATTTTATTAAAAAGTAATAAAAGTATTTATATTTTTTATTTATTTTATTTTTATCTACTTTTACTTTTACTTACTTTTATTATTATTTCTTCTAATTAATCTTCTAATAATATATCTTCTTTTTAGAATATTAAATTTATTATATTTAAGAAAAGTAATAAAATTCTCTATTAATAATCTTTTATATTTAATATAATCTTTTTATTTAAAAAAATCTTTCTTAATTAGTTTAAAGACTATAATAACAATCTAGTAGATAAGTTTATAAATAATACTTTTATAAGTTTTTATATTAATATATAAAGTAGAAGAAAAAAGAAAAGTAAAGAAATTAACTTTTAACTCTTTTAATTAGAAAATCAAAGATTCTTATTAGTTTTTATAAATAGTAATATTATAATATTAATTAAATTAATCTTTAAATTAAAAATATAATCAAGATTATAATAAATATAACTTATTAAACTAATTTTTATTTAAATCTCTTTTAATACTACTTTTAATATTATTACTATTTTTTATTTAACTTTTTCTTTATAAAAGTAATAATTATAAAACTAGTTAATTTTTATAATTAAATACTAAGCTTTTACTTTTTAATTAAAAAGATTATCTATTAAAATATATTATACTTCTAATCTACTTATTAAAAAAGTTACTAAGTTAACTAAATTGCTTTTATATATTTAATTTATTTATAAACTTTCTTCTTTTAATTAATATTTAAAATATTCTCTCTAAATTACTAATCTAACTAATAAATTTAATAATAATTTTAATATCCTTCTATCTTTTTAGAAATATATAGTTTCTAATTAACTAACTATATATACTTACTTTAATAAATATTAAGTTTATAAATATATAAGTGATTAAATTGAAAGTATTATTTTAAATTATTTAAAAAGATTATTTTTATAAAAACCTTCTTTATTTATTAAATAGTTAGTTAAAAAGTTATATATTTTATTTTATAATAATTTTAAAGTTGTTTAAATTAAAGTTAAATATTAAATATTATTTATAATAACTTTAAATCCTCTATCTTCTTTTAAAGAGTTTTATTATTAACTTTATATTTTAATATCAATTAAATTAGTTTTTAAATAAATAATTTATAAAAATTTATTTTATAAACTTACTAATTATTATTAGAATCGAATTGAGAATATCTAATATTAAACTATTATTTTAAAAGAATTAGTCTAATATCTTAATTTTATAAAATAAAAAAATAATATTAAAAAGTTATTAAAATTATTATAATCTATATTTATTATAATCTTTACTTCTTTATATTATTCTATTAAAACTCTAATTAAGTCTAATTAAAAAATTATTATTAATTAAATTAATTACTCTTTTTTAAATTATAAAATTAACTTTGTTTATATATTTTTATTAAAATCAATTAATTCTATCTTTATAAAAATACTCTCTTACTTTATATTAAAGAACTAAATCCTTGCTTTTTAAAATAAAGTAAAAGATAATTTTTTATTTAAAAATATTACTAATTACTTTTATAATACTACTTTTTATTATATTAATATTATCAATATTAACTTCTTTGAATAAAAAGAAGAATACTTTAATATATTAATTGAATAAAAATAAGAATAAAAAGATTAATATAAAGTTGAAGTTATTACTATTATTTATAATATTAATAACTAAGTAAAAAATTATATTTAGTAAAAAACTCTTTATTAAATAGAATAAGAGATATAAGATATTTAAATTTAATAAAATTATTTAGAAGAAAGTATATAATATTCTTTTATATATTATTAAGAAATTAATATTTATTTTAAACTAAATCTTTTATTAATACTATATTCTTTAAGATATTTAATTTAATTTAAAAGATTATAATAAAAAAATTAAAAACTTTCTTATTAATTAAAAGTTATAATAATAAATAAAGTTAAGAAATTTTTTATTATATTTATTTAAATTTATTAATTGATAGTTAATTATAAACTTATACTTTTTTTTTAATTATTCACTTTATATATCTTTTAATTCTTAAAAGAAAATAACTTTCTGAAAATCAAATTCTTTTTAATTATAATTAATATAAGTTATATTAATTTATAAATTTACTTTCTAATTATATTTACTTTTAATTTATAATATATATTTATATTAACTTTAATTTTTATAAAATTAACTTTAAATATTAAAAAGATATTAATTAGTAAAATTGTAAGTTAAATAAATATTAAAGATAATAAGTTAGTATTTACTTAATTACTTTAGTAATGAAAATATTAGTAATATTATAATATATAAAAGTAGAAAAGATTTTATTTTATTTTATAAATTAAAAAGTTAAATTAATTTTTATTATAATTATATTATAACTTTCTAAGTTTTATAAGATATTTATATAAAATCAAGTTTATATATTTAAAATAATAAAGATATATTTTAAGTGAGAATTAATAATATAGTTTATTATTATTATTAGATATTTTAAATCTTTTTAAAGATTTTAAACTAATTACTTAAAGTAATTAATAGATTTATATATAATCTTAAAAGTTATATTTTATATATTTTGTAATTATAATAATTAATATAAACTTAATACTATTTTAATTTATAAGATCAACTAATTACTTAAAAAATAATAAGTTAATAAAGATAGTAAAAAAACTACTTTTTTATTATTTAAACAACTATATTTTATTTTTTACTTTTAATAAACTACTTTAACTTCTTTATTTGAAATTAATATCAAGCTTTTGATTTTTAATAAATATTTAAAATTTTTAACTATTTTCTTTAAATTTAAATTAAATACTTTACTATTTTACTAATCTTATAATTATAAAATTATTTTAGAAGAAAGTATAAAAAATAAACTTTATTATAATCTATTATATAAAATATCAATTAAAAAGTTAAAGATTATTAAGTAATATTTTATTAAAAATCTAATTAAAAGATTTATTAAATTAAATTAAACTCTTTTTATTACTCTAATTTTACTTATAAAAAAATTAAATAGATTATTATATTTCTATATCGATTTCTAAATACTTAATATATTTACTTGTAAAGATTATTACTTTCTTTCTTTTATTAATAAGATTTTTACTTAGATCTTTTATATAAAAATCTTTACTAAGTTAAATATTAGATAAATATTTTATTATATTTAAACAAACTTAGTTTTAGAAAAGTATATTATATTCTATATTTATTATAATATTTATAAGTATAAAATTATACTTTTCGAATTAACTAACAGCTTTATAACCTACTAATAATATATAAATAATATTCTTTTTAACTATTTAGATATTTTTTATATTATTTATTTCAATAATATTCTAATCTACTTTAAAAATATATTTAAATATTAAATTTATATTAAATTAATTTTATAATATCTTTAAGATACTAGATTATAAACTAATCTTAAAAAATATAAATTTAATATTACTTATACTAAATACTTAAAATTTATTATCTCAACTAATAATATAAAAGTAAATTTCAAGAAAATTACTATAATATAATAATAGGTTTATCTGATAATAGTAAAAAATATATAATTATTTCTTAGATTTTATAATTTTTATAAGTATTTAATTTATAATTTTAATATTATTATTAAATCTTTAATCGAATTAATTAAAATTAATACTTCTTTCTACTTTAATAAAAATTATTAACTAGCTTTCAATATATTTAAGTAAATACTAATAAATATACTACTTCTTTAATATTATAATTACTCTCTTCTTTATATATTAGAAATAGATATATTTAATAATATTATAATAAATA
>JANHAD010000208.1:0-47740 GCA_026226035.1 Clarireedia monteithiana
TTAAAAAGAATATTAAATATAATTAGAATAATATAATATAAAAAACTTTTAATAATTTTAAATAAATAATTATAATTAAAATAAATATATTAGATTTTATATTAAATATAATTTTTAATTAATTAGATAAAAATAATAAATTATAATTAATAGTATATTATTTAAGAAAGTTTTAATTAATAAAATTAAATTATAAAATTTATAATAAAGAATTATTAATTATTATCAATATATTTAAAAAATAAAAAGTTTATTTTAAAAAATCTAAATATATAATCTAAGTTTATTTAAATTATAAGAATTTAATTTATTTTATAATAAATAAAATTTCTAATTAATAATAAATATAATAAATCGAAATATTAATTATATATAATTTTAAAATTTTATATATTAAAGAAATAAAAAATATTAAAAGAATAATAAGAAAGTCTTTTAAATAATATTTTATTAAAATAATAAAATATTAATATTTAATTTAATTTAACTAATTATAATAATAAAACTTTAAAATAATTATTTAAAAAAATAAATATAAAAGTATTATAAAAATAATTCTATTATAAAAAAATATTAAAAAAATTAAATAAAAGATTTATAATTAAAAAATAAATAATATATTTTAATAAAAAAATTTATATTCTTTTTACTTTAATTAAATAATTTATTTAAAAGTAATATAAATTACTAATTTATAATTATTAAAAAATTATAAAAATATTTATTAAAATATTTATAAAAATTAAAATAAATTTATACTTTTTATATATAAAAAAATAATTAAGAAAGTTATTAAAAATTATAATATTTTTATATAAAATAAAACTTTATAATATATTTATTTAATTATAAAAGTTTATTATATAAAACTATATAATTAAATTATTAATTTTAAAAAATCTAATAATAAAAATAATATATAATTCTTTTTTAATTATTATAAATTAATTAATTAAATTTAAATATATAATTTTATATAAAAAAATAATATAATTAAAAAGTTAATTTATATATTTTTAAAAATAATAATTAAAATAAAAAATTATTAAAATATTATTATAATTAACAGTTTAAATAAATTAAATAATTTTTTTATATTTTTAATAAAAAATAAATTTTAAAATATTTAAAGATATAATAAAAGAAAAAAAAATTTAAAAAATAATTAAAAATATTTTAAAGTAAACTTTATAAAAATTAATATAATAAATATTAAAATAATATTTAATTAGAAAGAGAATAATATTATAAATATTTAAAGATTATAAATTTAATAATTATAATTAATTATAATAAAACTTTAAATATATAATTAATATTATATAAAAATTATATAAAATTATATACTTTAAAAATTACTTAGAAATATATACTTTTAAAAAGATTTTATAAATTAATTATATTTTAATAGTTTATAATATAAAAGTTTATATAAATAATTAGTATTTTTAATATATAAAATTTTATATTTAATTTAAATTACTATTTATATATTTATTATTATTTATAATTAATTTATTCTTTATATATTATTTATTAATAATAAACTATATAATAATATTATTAGTTATTATAATTAATAATATTTAAATTCTAATTATTTTTTTATAATTTAAAAAATAAATATTTATAATAATAACTTTTTATAATTTTTTTATTATATTTTTAATAATTTAAATTATTAAAAATATTTTCCAGATTATTAACTTATTAATTTAATTAATTAAAATCTTTTTCTAAATTATAATAAACTATTAATAATATTTAAAAATAGTTTTAACTTTTAAAAAAATAATTTTATATTAATAATAAAAGAAAGTATTATATTATAATTTATATTTTATAATTATAATAATAATAACTAATATATTTTCTTTATTTAAATTAGTAATTACAAGCTTTATTCAAGTATTATAGTTTAATTCAAAGTAATTTATAATTATTAAATTGATTAAAAAAGTACGATTTTTTAAACGTGTATTGATATAGGGTGTGCACGGGCCCGGGCTTACAGTTACTGTATTACTCGCCTCCTGACACCTGTAGCCCAGTTTGACCTGTAGCCGGGTGAGCCCTTCTACCTTGAACTCAGCTGAGATAAATTGACTTTTCAGCTTGGAATAAAATCCGATACAAGCTCTATCTGGTTCTTTATTACTTCTTTAATATATTTTTGAAGAGGATTCTGGTTTCTGTCCAAACTATACTGTCTATTGTCCTTACAAAAACAAATTAATATGTGTCTTGACGAAGACAGGGGTTTGATACACTCCTGCGTACCTGAGTGCCAGGCTTGCTACGTCTTCACGCTGGACAACCTTCGGCTTATTGCTGAGGTCGGTGCCAGCGTGAGCCTAGGAACCTTGACCGATCTTGTTCCGATCGCTCAACAGGGCTGCAACTTTTGCAAATTCTTGATAAATGTTGCCCTTTTGTCAGGAAAGGTGACAAGCTCTCTCATGCTTCAATAATTATTTGATCTGACACTTTCTGCAGCCGTGGGCCGAAGGTGCAAGCGCGGAAATCACGCCGGTGGAGTTCTATAAGCGGAACGCAAGCCTCTCAAGCGGCCAAATTGATAAAATCAGGATTCACTTCAGAGACCCGTTCAACTTCGGGTCATCCTCTACTGGCAGGTATCAGGAGCATACATTTCATCAATATTCGATAGACCTTGGGATTCATTCGGCAAGTAAGCGAATCACATAATCAGTCCAACTATTGGAAATCTACTAACTTGTCTGATAGCACCTGAGTTAAGGGAAGTCATCCCAAGAACTCCTGCAAGTCCTCAGGTTGCCACTCCGGAAGTTTTCCAAGAAATCGAAACCTGGATTAATGGCTGCCTCGAAGACCATGTCGAATGTCCAAAAAATGTCAACACACTGCTTCCTACAAGGGTCTTAGATGTGTTTTCGAATACATCATCAGAGAGTGTAAGTCTTCACATCAGCTCGAGCGGTGAGGGCGGTCGGTATACCGCCCTCAGTTACTGCTGGGGTGCCGGCACCCAGACTAGGACTTTGTGGGAGAACCTAAAGCAGCACACACAGTCTCTCAGAGTCGCAAGTCTCCCTCAGACCATCCAAGATGCGATACGTGTTACTAGAGCACTGAAGATACAATATCTCTGGGTAGATGCCCTTTGCATTATTCAAGACTCGCTCGACGATGACTGGCCTCGCGAAGCCGGAAGGATGCCAGAGATTTACAAAAACGCTGTCGTGACTATCTCGGCTGCGGCGGCGGTTGATTCCAACCATGGGTTTCTCGAAGATCGTCAATCCATCCTACTGGCTCAAGCGCAGTCTTCCCGATTTCCAGTATACAAGCTTATGTCGGATGATGAAGAGAGCGGAGACGTAGCGACCCTCGAGAACATCGGTGAGGTCTTCGTCACTCAAGATGAGGAGCTGGGCTACAATACCAGGGAATTCGATGACGAACACATTAACACGCGGGCTTGGACGCTCCAAGAGACCTGGCTGTCGCCTCGGCTTCTTTGCTTTGGCTCTGGCCTTCCCAAGTGGATATGCCTGAAACATGAGAGAGCATATGGGGTTGACGAAACCAAGTCGAGATCTTCATGGAATAAGAGGGACATGGTTAGAAGTCAGATCTTCACAGCTCGCTCCTTATCTAGTGAAAACACCGATATTATTCCAATCCACGATCAGCTAGGCAGGACAGAATATCTCAGGGAGTGGTGGAGCTTGTTTATCGACTATTCCCGCAGAAAATTAACTGTCAAAACGGACAAGATGGTCGCCATATCTGGGATCGCCAAAGAATTTGGGTTATTACTCAACGATCAGTACGTCGCCGGACTCTGGGAAAGTTCGCTACCTCACTCCCTTCTCTGGCGCCATGAGAATCAGCCTCATGAAGAGGACGCACGGAAAGAGAGGAGGAGAAAGAGAGACAGATTTATAGCATTCTTTGCCTCCAATACCTCCACCAAGGAGCCGTACATCGCCCCTAGCTGGTCGCCGTTTGCCAACAATGGCTCCGTCTACATGAGCTATCCATCTGGTGATGGCGGTCAGACGCTATGCGTCATTAACGAACTGAGAGTAGAGCCTGCCAATGCTCTTGCGCCCTTTCATGGCGTTAAGCCGGGCTATGCCTGGATAGAGGTTACAGCACCGATGACTCACATGTCGTACGAGGAAATTATCACTCACTTCGTTGTGGTCACGGATGGCTCGCCTCACATCTATTGGGATTGGATCTTGCCAGATGGTGGAGCTGCCAACAAATATCTCGGACCAGCGGGCAAGCTGCAGATGGAACATCCACAGCTCAACCCCCAAGTTCTCACGGATATTCGCACCACGCTCACGCTTGGTGGTGATCCGCCCTTGGTACGAGAAAGTTCGCAACGGCCGACCCCACCATCAAAGACAGCGGACCCTTGGCCACAGCTCACAGACAAGAAGAAGCATGCACGTGGTGTTCCTGATGCTGACTTTTGGCTTTTGGAGATTGGTCATACTACTGTTCCCACTGGTCTTGTGCTTGTTCAGCTCGCGGCTGGTAGATTTAAGAGGATAGGAATGTTCAGAATGGGCCGGAACCAGAGCCCAAATTGGCAGTGGGTGAACGGGTACGAGATTTCTGGGCCCAGGCGATGGGACTGGGATACTAGACTTGAGATGCGAAAATGTATCATTACTTGATATATTGCGTAAGGGAGTCGAGGACTGCCAGAAGCAGCTCGCCCAACTGGAGGCAAAGCTCGAGCCTGGAAGAAGAAATAAATTAATAAATCGCTATAGAATATGCGCTTTGAAATGGCCTTTCAAGAGCAACGAGGTAGATAGAGAAACTCGGAAATTGCAAAGATAATACATCTTTTAGTTTCCAAGTTGACTAAGATATTATAATCTAGGTTATATAGCGATCTTGGGCTTAAAGAGTAACTACTTGTAATTAATAAGGTGTTAACCTTCGAGTTCAAATTATAAAATATAATAATTATAAAATTTTATTTATTTTATTATAAATATAAATATTAAAATAGTAATTATAAAAAGTTATTAATAATAATATAAACTTTAATTTTATATTTATAATAATATATATTAAACACTTATAAATATCAATATCTAAAAACAAAATAAATTTATAAATAAGTTTATTAACTTTTAATCGATTTTCGGGGCAATTGACCACTAAGATTAATATTAGTATTATTATATATTTTCTCCTTAGATATTGTAACTATATATAAACACTTACATGAGGAAAAACCCAAGTCGGAGCATTCAATGGCTCTTGGGACCATTGTTTCCCAACTAATGGTTTCACTTCGTCCCAGAAGATCTTGTAACCTTCACTTGAAAGATGAAGTCCATCAGTCAATAGAGTCCTTAGAATGCGATCATCACCAGCATCTTTCGTGCCTAATTTGCTGATATCTGCTGTAGCACCCGGGCTTGACTGTACAGCCTTTTGCATTATAGCCTGCCAGAGATCAACCAAGGACACTCTATGATCTTTGAAGTCGGCGGCGATATCTCGGATTGCAATAGAGTATTTTGCTGTGTGCTCTTGAAGGCGTGTAAGAGAACCATAGCCCTTTTCACGATCCTGTTCCTCAAGATGGACCTCGTTGACCGGTGGAGGGGTGACCAGGAGAATTTCAGGATTCTGGGCTTTCACTGACGGGTGGGTGAGAATAGCTCTAATGTTATCCTTGTACTTTTGCAGTGGGACATGTTGACCTGTAGGACCGTCTGGCAAGCATGCATCGTTTGCACCGAAAAGAATAAGCTTGAACGAATGTCATTAGTATTGTAAGAAAGACCTCGTTGCACAGTTTGAGTAAGGGGTGGTTCTTCCTTTCAAGACGTCCACGATTATTCCCTGACCTCAGGTAATGAGCAAAACTTACAAGATAGGCAACTTTGGCTGCCGACGGATCAGGAATGAGATGGTCGAATATCTTTAGAGCATGGGACGTGTTGTACCCGCTCAATCCAAGGTTAACAACCTGCAGTCGTCGTGTACAGTCTACGCAAGGTCAGAATGATTCAGTGGCTCCCGGAGGCTTCTCGCAATAAACTGACGTTCTTCAAGGCATGCGGTGAATGAGAAACCGTCCCGCAGATAACTGGCATACTGTACAATAGAATCGCCCAATAGGATAATTTGAGGGTACTGTTTCTTATCCATGTCGGCAATGATGCAATTGATGTACCGGGAGTTTCGCGATCGGCGAGGAAGTTGGGTATATCAACTCTGTAGACGTTTGTTTGCACTATGATTCTTCCTTCCTCTTTTGGTGGTGTGTAGTCGTTGTACTACAAAGACAGGTGTACTGTACGAAGTAGTGTTCAGAGTAGATGGGAACTTTGGGGAGGGTCTAGCGGACATGGATAGAATTTCGGCCAAGGTCGCACAGCATGAACTGATGATTTTTTTACCTTGTAAGAGCGAGATGGGTGATCTACGGGGTCATTTTTGGTGGGATTGTTCATGATTGTTTACCATCCAGCCACCCCATGAAGCCTCAGTCACAGCTCATTGGCAAACGCTTATATGTACAGTTGCGCATCCCAGAGCGAGCGTATGCAGAGTGAGACAACGTCCTTCCACAGATATGGCTGCTGTGCAGAGTATTGGAGCTGCAGAAAGCGAGGACGGCAATACAACATGGAAAATGATAACTTGAGTTCAAACTTACTCGTAGCTTGTTTCACTACGGCTTGTGACTCGCGAATCCTGGCCAGTCAGACGGCACCCACAAGCCGTCATCAGAATCATCTCACCCACCCCCCACCTCAGTTCCTCAACCCCCATGTTCCATTCGATGATTCAAGAAGACGAAGACGAAGACGAAGACGAAGGCGAAGACGATGATGATCACGATCACAATCGCAGTTACGACGCTGTTCATATCCAAAAGGTGCTCAAAGGTGTTCTTGATGACTAGGCGCGCTCGTATGCGCTGCACATCCCGATTGGTGTATTTGATACCAGATGCCGACGAAGGTAGCTATTTAGGAAGCTAGGGAAGGCTTAGGGAGGTCTCGTGAGGAGACTTTACCACACACTTGGAATCTTACTACTTACTAACCGAACCGCGGGATGGCTCTTTGCGTTCTGGTAATATGTTGGTGCAGTGAGGCTTGACGTTGCTTTGCTCATTTACATCGCATATCGTGCGAAGAGTGGAAAACGTGGAAAGCGAGGAAAGTCCGGCCACTTTCACAAACACAACCTTGGGATACTTTATCTACTTCGGCAGGGAACTAACTACTGCTGTATCTTCAGGGATGCAGTGCACGTCTTTCTTAGCTTCAAGGATAAGAACCCTTGCTCTCTCCACATCCGCAGCTGATCCCAACTTCCAAAATACCGCGATTACAACACCAACGCTTCCAACTCTACCTCCAACTCTCTCTTCTCTTCTCTTCCATCAACTGTGATCATCTAGTTTGTCCTCTACAAGCGATCTTCTTTACACTTCGTTGCGCATTGGCAGTCCTTCTCCCTCTCTTCCTATTTCATACGCATTTGCAATTTCATCTTGGTTTGCACACGCTCTAGCGCACGCATCCACACTTTTGTGTCTTCGAACGTCCTCTGCACCTTTGCCCTTTCTGCACATTCTGCTGCGACCAAACCTCATCCCTTCTGTAGTGATGTATTAGGTCACACACCGAAACGTTTTCGAAATGCCTTCGTCTCGTAAGAACTGGCAAGGTGTTGACTTCACCATGACGCCAAGCAACATACCACCAGAGTCGGCAGAGTCCTCGAATCCACCTTCGCCCACCATGAAGAGAAGCCTTCATAGATCGATCAGTAATATCTCAGACGAGCGTACGCCGTTGCTTCAAAGTGCCGGGCGCTCTCGGATACGATTAGGAGCTGCCGCAGATAATACCAGGCCGTTTCTGCCGAGCCACCACAGTTTCTCTGGTAAGTCTTTAGGTCGCAGATATTCTACATCTATCACATAGATATAATCTGACTCATGTTACGCTTAGGTAGTCTGAGAGGGACCAGACATCACAGCCGTGCCGGATCGTGGGGCCAGCGACTAGTTACAGCCTTGACCTCGGAACGACATGGATCTAAGGACCAGATGCGGGAATCTAAGAGTGCATTGTATCCCGACGATAGGGTGTGGTATGATCAGTTCACGTCAACAGACTGGGTTCACGACAGCATTGCCGACGCATATCGAGTAAAAAGTCTCCGAAGCAGGAAAGATTTCCGAGGGCGACTGAAGGCGTTTTTCGACGGAACACAAGGATGGATTCTGAGCGCTCTTATTGGATTTATTATAGCAACAATAGCGTATGCTGTTGATGTGTCGGAAAGCCCAATTTTTGACTGGAAAGATGGGTACTGTCATAAGGGATTCTTCATTAATGAAAAGGTTGGTTTACTTCTCAGTCTTTTTTGTCTTCATGGTCGATATAATGCAGTAGAGCATAAAGAATGTGTTATTATTGTCTCCACATGCCAAGCACGTTTTAACTGTCGAGGAGGTTTGTAATATCAAGTGATGTTATTACAATTCCTAACCTCATTTTTCTTGATTGATACATTGGTAGAGCAGTTGCTAACTAGAGAGTTAGAGATGTTGTCCAGGTGGAGGCCGTTGCGATGATTGGAAATCCTGGTCTAATTACATCCAAATTCCGCATGTCAGTGAGCAAGTGACTGAATTCCTCATCTACGTCTGTCTGGTGGTCGCTTTCTCCGCTTCCGCCTGTCTCTTAAGCCTCACGACCAAGACAGTCGTACCATCAACATATCAGTTGTCTACGCTTGATGAGAATCTTGGCGCTCTTCGAACACCGGTATCACAGGCGGCAGCCGATGGCAATGCTGGACCAAAGGATAAATCTGCATCCGAAATCGCCCCGCCAATGGTCTATTATTCCGCTGCTGGTAGTGGGGTGGCCGAAGTTCGTGTGATCCTTAGTGGTTTTGTCCTGCACGGGTTCCTAGGCTTTAAGACCCTTGTAATTAAAACACTCGCCCTGATACTGAGTGTTGCGTCTGGCTTGAGTTTAGGGAAAGAGGGACCATTCGTGCACATTGCAACCTGCGTGGGTAACATTGCATGTCGTTTATTCTCCAAGTATGATGAGAATGATGGCAAACGTAGGGAGGTGCTATCTGCAGCTGCGGCTGCCGGTGTCACAGTCGCATTTGGCGCGCCAATAGGTGGTGTCCTATTTTCGTTGGAGGAAGTGGCATACTTCTTCCCTGCAAAAACACTTTTCCGAACATTTTTCTGCTGCATCACTGCTGCTCTAACCCTTAAATTTCTCAATCCATATGGCACCAACAAGATAGTTATGTTTGAAGTTCGTTACCTTACAGACTGGGAATTCTTCGAACTTGCGGCGTTCATCATGGTTGGCATACTTGGAGGTGCAACTGGAGCAATTTTCATTAAAGCCTCTCGGTCCTGGGCTCAATCTTTCCGCAAGATACCAGCAATAAAAAGATGGCCAATGTTTGAGGTTATGTTGGTTGCACTACTGACTGCCCTCGTCAGCTATTGGAATCCTTACACCAAATTACCGGTTGCGAAATTGTTATTTAATTTGGCTAGTCCATGTGACAGCGATAATTCCGACAGCATAGGTCTGTGTCCAGAAAACATTGACGAGATATTTCCTATCATAAGTCAGCTAGCCGTTGCTTTCTTCATCAAAGGTCTTCTAACAATCATCACTTTTGGAATTGTAAGCTATTCGCTCACCCTTGTCTTACCATGACAAAACATTTTTCAAGTTCTTATGGCCTTGAGTACTAGCGGTTTCTAACCTGAATTCACAGAAAGTTCCTGCAGGCATATACGTGCCATCGATGGTCGTCGGTGGCCTGCTCGGCAGACTCATCGGACATTTGGTCCAGTGGCTTGTTTTACGATTTCCTGATGCCTCCTTATTTGGAGACTGTGCAGCACATGCAAGCGGCTCATCCTGCATTACCCCAGGAGTTTATGCTCTCATTGCGGCAGGCTCGACCATGTGCGGCGTAACACGCCTATCCGTTACTCTGGCCGTCATCCTCTTCGAGTTGACAGGAAGTCTCGATTATGTACTACCATTTTCACTAGCAGTTCTGGTTTCCAAATGGACCGCTGATTTTATGGAACCGCTCAGTATTTATGTAAGATTAGAGCCACCGTGTTATATCGACAAAACTTTGAGACTAACGCTCTATAGGATCTGTTGACCAACTTGAACGCATATCCGTTCCTCAACAATAAGCACAAACCAGTTTTCACGTCTGATCTTGCTGATATCGTCCCGCGAGTGAGACGGGAAAGGATCATAGATATATCTGTCTCCCCCATGATTCCTGCTAGCAGTCTCCGCAACAAACTAGAGATCTTGCATCAAGCTGGAGAGGTCGATGGTGGATTACCAATAATCAGAGATGACGTCCTAGTTGGACTTATTCCGGCACCTGACCTCGAGTTTGCACTTGATAACCTCGACGATGAACCCAGTACATTGTGCTTGATGGCAACTGTGAACAACTACGATTCTGATGAGGACGGTCGTACTGATCCTACTGATTTCACACCTTACATTGATCCTGTAAGATATCTCATACCTTTCCAATGTAGTCACTTTCTAACACATTCAGGCTCCTGTGGCACTAGACATCCGTTCTCCCATGGACTTAGTATACGAGTGCTTTGTTAAGCTTGGTTTAAGGTATATTTGTGTACTAAAAGAGGGTCGTTACGCTGGGATGGTATGTCACGTTACTCAAACGCTGGATATCAGTGAGCTAATTAAGTTCTAGACCCATAAGAAGACATTTGTAAAGTACATGCGGGAGTTAGAGGAAAGGGAGGGGCATATTTGATTTCCGGTTGTATCATTTTTAGCGGGGAGGTGCGCATTAGGCCGGCGTTCTGCTCTAGAATTTTCGGAAGGAGTTTGAATAACACAATACCCTCGTGTACCTTACAGCATTGGCATTAGCGCTTAGATTTTGGTGATTTACTGGATCAAGACTGGTAATAGAGCAAATCGTACATATCAGAGATGAGTATCATCTTTCATTATCTGCCTTAAGCTCTGCCATGAGCCCTCCCTTGTCTCGTTTCTTCGTGTCTTCCTGCAATTTTTGTGATATAAAATCAGATAACTCCTTAACCTTTTCCAACGCAATATTGGTACAATTGAGCAGAGCTACCGCATCCACTGAAACACCCCCGAGCTTTGCAATCTGGCAGATCTCACCGTGCCGATTCATGCTGATTGTGCAACTGCCTTCTCTCATTTGCTCTTCAAGTAAAGTTGTATCCACTAACATTGCTTGTTCGTCTAGTTTACCATAAAATGAAAATGTTACACAAAGCGGGAAATGTAGTAAGCTCAAAGGAACAGGTTCCCGCTCTGCCAACGTATAAACTGTGACAGTCTCTCCTTCAGTGCTTGTATCCGGCTTTCTAAAATGTCGAAGTGCTGCTATAATAGCGATACAGGATGCATCGATTAGATTTCCATCGTGCGATAAGATGTGTACGTCTGCGCGGACTGACCAGCATTTTTGACCGGCGATAAGACAGAGAGATTCAGTATCCAGAGCAGAGGAGCGACGAAGAGTCTTCTCTAACAGGCGAGATAGTAGGACTTCACTTTCCGTAGGTCTGTTGGTCTCGAATGCTGGAGAGGCCATTGGTGACAGCTCCGTCGTTATTGTGAAGATGCCATCGAACGGTCGATCAGGAAAGGGAGTTGTCACTTCTGCTGTGATGTTTGTAAGAACTCTGTGATCGTGAATTAGCCTTTGTATTTAGAAAGGTACTCGTGCAGTATAATCCGTTTTCTAGATAGAGCTTCAAGCTTCAGATAGCATACCTCGTCTTCCCTAGCCTGACGTCTGCCACTCCATATTCATCCCCAAATTCTAGCTCGAGTTTGCGAAATTGATCGAGAGCCCTCCCATCGAGCCTCAATTCTTCCTTCAAGGCCTTGTCAAAGAACTGTTTCTCATTGAGAGAAGGTTCTACTTCTCGAGGCATTCCGGCTCCTTCACTGAAGATGGCATAAACAGAAACTCATGTCGTTCGTGGGCAACATCATCTAACATTCTTTATTTCAATTGCCGGGCGGTGACATGATAGCGTAAGGCTAAGATGACGCTAATTTTGAAATTTACCATGTCAGCCGCGTGAGCACGGGCTTCCAGAATGCTGGTCAGCGCCTCTTCGTCCGTTCCTGTTCGTTCCTGTCCATCTGAATCAATCTTCATTTTTATTCATCACTACCGACAAGCTCACAAATAGCTACAGCTGCAAACAAGATGACGACTGGTAAGTTTCCAATTTGCGACTGTTTGTGTCAAGTTTGCACTAACAATCACAAGCTCATAGACCTACATTCGATCCCGTGAGTGTTGCGCGCTAGATTATGCGATCGCGACTGACATATATTAGGCAAGAGGAAAAGAAGCACAACGAGGACCGGCTTATCACCAGAGATTACTCCCAGCCCACACACAATTGAAAGTCCGGTATGAATTCAATGATTCTATCTAACAAACAAATGCCTTAATGGATTTTTAGAAAACCTGGCCAAGGAGGTGATGCCGATCATGAAGTTAGAGACCTCCGAGCAGAGTTACTGCAAGCAGAAGCCGCACACTTTGCCAAGGTCAAGGGGGGATCGGCTCCTACTGTGGAAGATGCGCCAAACCCTGCAAACACAGCAAAGAGACTACTGGAAGATGGCACTGCCGAAGAAGAAGACCCAGAAGCTAAACGGCGGCGGATACTGGAAGAGACTCGGGATATAGACGCCGATTCTGATGATGCTAGAGAAAGTGACAGCAGCGATGATGATAGGTTAGTCAGAGTGTTGATACTGGACGATTATATGTTGACGGAATTCTAGTGATGATGACGAGGATGAAACTGCCGAGCTTCAACGTGAGCTTGAGAAAATCAAACGCGAGCGCGCTGAAAAGAGAGAGCAGGAGGTAGGGACTTTAATGTTCATTTTCGGAACGAGAAGGCTGATCTATATTGCGCTAGGAACGAGAAAGATTGGCAGCAGAAGAAGCGGAACGGGAACATGATATTGCCCTTGGCAACCCTTTACTAAACAAGTCCGACTTCAATGTTAAACGCAGATGGGACGATGACGTTATCTTCAAGAACCAGGCTCGTGGGACGGAGGATAAGCGCAAGAAGGAGTTTGTCAACGTAAGCCATGTCCAAAATGTTGTCACCTTACTTCCTTACTGATCCTCCTATTCTAGGACCTACTACGCTCAGATTTCCACAAGCGATTCATGAGGTACGTCTGAAATCGATCAAGCTTACAGGACAACAACCTGTGGAAGACCCGAGACTGACTAGATTTTCATATTAGTAAATATGTGAGATAATTATTCATGAATAAAGCATTGCGACAAAGACATCAATGGATGCAACTTGAAGAATATAATTCTCGTGGGGGTATGGACTCCAGAAAGACAGAGCATGATAGAGAGTTCAATAGCCGTGCTCACACGGCAATCACGCAACTTGTTAAGATCATGAGGCACGGTCTACAGCTGCAGGGGCTGCATTTTCAAGAGTAATTGGATTGTGATCTCCATGCCAACATGACGGATACCACGGAGAGAGTTTATAGAGGTGGGATGAGTTTATGCAGAGCCATTTCTGAGAATACAATCTTCGGGATGTACTCTGCGCGATGAAGCCTGTCTCCTGCTATCCCCCGCTTTAATTATTTTTTCTTAGTTAATCCGAGTGAAGCTTGAAGCCGTTAGCTACCGCATTCGTCCAGGATAGGATACGTTGGATCCATATGTGGTCTAGTGGTCAATCCACAAGAATGATATCTTTGCGGCTTGAGTGTGGGGTAACGGGTTTCTTTCAGCCCCTCGATTTGCTTTCATAAACACGATGTGTGTATGTACTGTACAATTGGTTTAAAAGTTGGCAGACCAAGATATTTTGTGCATGTTTCTTTTATCATATGCCCCTCATCAGCCACAGATCTCCGAACCTTGATTTTCGTGCAGATCATGACGCTTTGGTTACAATGCCTCCCTGCTCTTGGAATGCGGTTCAAGTGGCCTGTCTATCTATCCTTGTTTCAAGCATTGACAGGGTAAGCTACCAATTGCCTCTTCAATAGATTGTATCATACTTCCTCAGGCTTGGAAACTGAGGGGTTTTCTTGCTTCTTGAATGTTATAAATAAGACCTTAGTATCCTCTCGTATTCTGTATTGATCTATTCATCATAAACTTCAAAGCTCGCAACTCATCTACTAAAGTAACGCACCATAAAACTTCACAATGTCCTACAACGATACAGTAAGTGATATCTCTCACGATATCTAGCTCTAATTGAGACCAAATCAAATTCATCACTGACACATACCCTTTAGGATAACAGCTACAACGTATGGCTACCCCCACATGTTTTGAAAGAAAATTGCACCGATGCTAACTATTATCGACAGTCCACTGGACGTGGAGGAGCTCCATCTAACGCTGACGACTCTTTCGGAGTAAGTCATTGACGTCCCATCGTCTCCGGCCCTAATACTCAGCTTGAAAATTGACCTGGGTACTGAATTATGTCAATAAGTGCTAACTAACAATCACAATATAGACCAGAAACGCAACATCATATGGAGGTGATGATCGTACCACTAGCGCAAGAGGGGTTACCGGTTCTGGTTCTACATTTGATGATGTAGAAGGCGGTAACTACGGAGGCTCATCAACTCAAGAAAGTCGCGGCTTCAACACCGGCAACTCTGTAAGCTCTACCCCAAAACACCTATTCTTATGATTATCTCTAACCAGCTGCAGGGCTCAAGGGATAACGACTTGAGCGGAGGAACCAACACGCATTCTAAGTATGGTGGTGATTACGGTGATGACCGCAACAACTTCGGAGTAAGTTTATTTGATATCATTGCCAATAAACATATCCTAAGACCTTACAGACCGGAAGCAGCGACAGAACCCGTGGAGATAACTCTAGCTCTGGGTTTGGTGACAACAGCAGATCTGGATATGGAGACAACTCTTCCTCAGGTCTGGACAGCACTTCACGATCTGGATACGGAGACAACTCCACTTCAGGTCTTGATAGCACATCTCGATCTGGATATGGAGATAACAGCTCCTCTGGTATTGGAAGCACCACTCGCTCTGGATTAGGTGATAACACCTCCTCAGGATTAGACAGCACGTCTCGCTCAGGATACGGCGACAACAACACCTCCAGTGGCCTAGGGCGCGACCGTGATAATGACTACAGCTCTGGGAATACTGGATCTGGCAATTTCGGATCGTCAGACAACTACGGCTCAAGCAATACTGGCTCAGGAAACTTTGGATCATCCGACGATTATGGCTCTGGCAATACTGGATCGAGCAACTACAGTTCAGATAAAAAATACGAGACCTCTGGCACCACAGGCAACTCTGGTTACGGTACCGGAACCAACACTCATAACAACAAGTCTGGAGATTCCACCATAGGAAAGGTGCTGGAGAAGGCCGGCAGCGTGCTCAAGAATGAAGGTATAAAAGAGAAGGGCCAGCAAAAGCGTGCTGCAGCTGGAAACGACGAGTATACTACTCAATTAGGCGGAAACAACAACAATTACTAGGTTATCGATATTTATGATATCATGATAATTAATTCAGCTTAATCTGCTTTTGCTCTAATATTATTAATTAGCACTCATTGATTATGGTTCATAGTCAGCTTGTGAAAGGCAGTTCTGTTTTCTTGGCAGTAGCTTCAAAAAGGCTCCCCGCTTTTTGATGCAACCTGCTCACCAGTCCACTTATATCCCTGCGTGAACGTGCCTTGCAGTGTGAGATGCAAACATCTGTTTGTACGTCATCGTTTGCATCCGATCTCCGGACAACCAGGAACGGAAGGACGAAGCCGGCTCTAAACTTGCCGATCAGCTCAATGAACAAAAAGCGTGTTAGATCTATAGTTTCCCAAATAATTTACAGCGACTCAATAACTAGTGGATGAAAGTACTTTGGTATTACTTTTTAACTCATAACTCCCCAAATTCTATTACAAAATTCAAAATACATTTGGGGATAAGAAACCCCAGCGCCAATCCAACCCTAGAAAATCATATTACCCAATATTATCTAAACATCTACACCATCATAAATCATCTCATCGTCAGACACCTCTTGCCTCAAGCACAATCACAATCTACTCTTAACCTCCCCCAATCCCCCGCTCATTGCATACTGCCCCTTGTCCCCCGCATTCCGTCCAAAAAGCACCTTGTCCCTCCCACCCCACGTACTCCACCATGCAACACACACCGCACTCCTTTCCACGTCCATTTCTCCGCTTTCCAAAACTTCCCAGAACCGCGCTTTGCAGTGCTCGCGCATGTAAGCATCTTCAATGACATTGAGTAGATCGGCGGATATCGAAAGCCAATCGTGGAGGACAGGAAGCGGTAGATAGGGTAGGGCGTCTAGGAGTGTGAGCATGAGGACGGCTTGTTCGGATAGCGAGGGTTGATTGTCGAGCTGGGGCATGTTGGCCGCATCACGGTTATATACGGCTGGTGGGAGGGGTGTTGTGGGCGCATGAAGGGCGCGGTGGTGGAGGAGCTCGAGAAGGGTCTCGGCGAGCATTGGTTCAGAGGTTGAAAGTGGTGTGGGTGGGGTTGTAAGTTGGAGTAAGGTCTTGAACGCGAATCGAAACTGTCTTGGTGACAAGTTGGTAGGGAAAGAGCGGAAGAGTGCATCGACATATGTTGGGATAAATCTTGCGGTGAGTTTGGTGTTCTGTGGTGCTGCTAATGCGGCGAGAACGGCACTATGTGCAGCCTCGAATATTTCTAAGAAGCTGGCATTGGCTGTGGGATTGAGGTAAGGTGCTGCCACGCCAATGACCAAACTTTCATTATCTGGAGGACTAAGGATATTGGTGAGATGCTCGCATGTGTTGAGGTAAAATAGATCATGGTTCCGTTCGAGTGGGCCCGCTGGAATTTCACCCGCTGTTGCAGGGTATATCGACTTCAGAAGTTCCCGCGATTCGAGAGGATAACTCGATAGGATATCGATGGAGGAGAGGTTGACAAAGACATATGCAGAAAACGAATTTGAACCGAGTCGAGAGGAGATAAAATGTATGTTTCCCAGAATAACGAGGGTTTCGGAAGCTGCTATAGGGGCGAGACGTCTCGTGGAGAGGGCGGGATCAACTAAGGTCCTTCCCATGAGACCACGGAGTATAACCACTGTAGCAAACATCGCCGTCTTCAAAACCTGCCAGAGGATTGGCACCGTGTGTTGAAGAGTGTCAGGGGTCAAGTATATTGCGTCTTCAGAAGGATCGAGTCCTGATAACTTATTTCTTTTCCACCCCGCAAGAAGTCTTCCTGTGAAGGAAAGTAAATGCTCACGGATTTCTACTGTTAGAAGAGGATTGCGCATATTCTCAACCGCATGTGCAATCAGTCTTGATAGTGGACCCATAGAGGATACTAAAGGGCTAGATGCTCGTCTCTGTAAATCGAGGAATGAAATTGACTTAGGTGACCATTCGAATTTCTCCGCAGACACTTGTCGTACATCCGCATCGATGTCTTGCAAGAACAGGCCATCCTGGTAACCTTCCATTGCAGTCATTGCGCGAACCATAATCATAACCAATTTGTCATAATCCAAGCCTGCCCGAACATCATCAGACAGTAACGGGAACGCGTGATTTAATGACAATACAATGCAATCCGCAGCCAGTAGCCCATCCCTTGTTGGATTTTCCAGTGACAAATTCGCTGCAGTGACCATTGCGCGTTCTAATGTGGTTCTAAGTCCTGCCGAAAGTCCATGTCTATCCCGGCTTTCCATTCCAAGTAATACTCCGGCTATCACTAGAAGGTGCTGCCATCTTGGTGATCGGTCATCTGCCCCTTTCACCACAGCTCGAGCCCAGTCATCACTACCTATGCCGCCCCCTTTTCGTGGTTGATACGCATCGTATTGTTTCTGAGAGGTGTGTCCGTCCAATTCATTTTGATGGACAGTGATGGCCGCAGTGTTGAAGATCGCGATGATGCGCAGACATATTCTTAGATCAGTAGCACCGTTCCATAGGGCTGGCGCAGTGAGGAGATGTGAAGTGAGAAGACTTATGTTCAAAGGGTTCGAAAGGGTGGTGAGCAGTGAGGTTGTAGTCCCGAGAATCGCATCCGTTTGCTTGGGGTCAGGAGCACCTTGATATGCACGAAGCACAGTTGTGAGAAGCCTATCTGCCGGCATACTGTCATAAATATCCGTTCATGTATTCACTACCTTTTACTGGATTCAGTGATTGATAGAATTTTTGGGAGTGTTATGAAGGAGATGAGTTATTGAATAGTCAAAGAGGTTGACAGCCGAGGCACTTCAGCCTTACACAAGCCTAGCCTTTATTTATGCTAGACGAACGCTCTAGGGATAAAGTCAACTCTTGATCTTTCATTCATCTTTGCAAGAAAACACTACAATTGCGAGTGCCGGCTAGCGTACTGCAGGAGGCCCATCGCAATTCTACTATGTCGGCTTTGAAGTAGGGCGCATCAATGGCTTCTGTATATCGAAACACAGCTAATGTTTTCGTAGTACTCGCGTTCAGAATCCAGCGCCTCTAGACTATGCCACCCCGCCATTTCCATCTCTGTATCTACCATACTGGGCAAAGCCTGGTGTTGCAAATTACCTATACTATGCATTCGACATATGGCGATTTACTCTCCTTTGGACGTTAATTGTATATGGAATCACTCATATGGCGGTCGCCGGTTACGCAATACTCATGCAGCTGGGAAAAGGAAAGCGCGCTTGGCAATACGTCTGGATAATACCACTGGTATATGCTTTTGTGGGCGGGATCGAGGCTTTACTGGCAGGAAGCTTTGTTGGTCTCATGTCAGTACTTTTCAATCTGTACCGAGCGACCTCCCTTTACTGATGATGGAAATCTCTCAGACTCGGCGCTGTGTATAATGCTGGGTACTTTCGAATGTCAACCTGGATTCCATTCGTATGGTCATTGATCAATGTATTGGTTCTTATTCTATCTTCATTTCGCGTGGAGGGTGGTCTATAAATCCTCGTGATCAGAAGGATAGAAAGTATCAATCCTCAGAGCAGACTGCAACAATCCCCCTCTCTTCACCAATCACTGTGTCAGTGTTGGATCCGGCTCTTTTGGTTCTATCTTCTTGATGATTCGTGCAGGATTGCCGGCCACGCAGTGGAAGTCAGGAACATCCTTAGTCACGACACTTCCCGCACCGACAACGCAGCCTCTTCCAATGGTGACTCCAGGGAGGACTGTAACGCCACCACCGAGCCACTAGAGATGTCATTATCCGACTATTCACTATCTCAGATGAAGCAGGGTTTGGCTTTCATCAACATCATACTACGAAGGTACTTACGCAATCTTCGCCGATTGTTATCGGTTTCCCTAATTCTGGACCTTGCGTACCGTTGCGAAGGAAAGGATCCAGTGGATGAGTGGCGCTATAGAAGCTACAGTTAGGACCCATCATAGTACGAGACCCAATGGTGATCAGGCAGGTATCGAGAAAGGTGGCATTGAAGTTGACGTAAACATCTTTGCCGAGTCTGAAAGGAACACGGATATTAGAAGAGCCAACTAACGGCAACGTATAGAAGTTACCTAAGATTGATCCCATAGTCTACAAATACTGGCCCGTCAATGTATGGCTCATCTTGTAGGATCTTGGAGTCTTCCTCTTCGGTAGCTCCTGGTGGTGGCAGAGGAGTCTTATCATCGATAACGCTGAAATTTGTCAGACTTTGGAAAGGGACCAGGAAAGGGTGCGGTTCGTACTCTCTCCACAGCTCAACAAGCTTTCGCCTTGAGGCGTCACCTGCATTGTTGAATCTTTTGCAAGCGTGATGGGCTCTTGATCAGGTATAACCACGATTAGCTTTGTTCGACACGACTACGAGGTCGAATTGGAAAACGTTCCTGTGGCGTAAGACTCACCTATTCCGTTTTGCAATGAGATTTGGCACAAATGCATGGTAGAGCTCTCCTCTCTGCATCCGCGCTTCATTCTCAACTGGGTCGATGCCTTCCATGATCGGTTGATTGTAGTCAAACACAAGGACAACTAGGGGTAATTCTATAGGAAGATAGGTGGAAAATACAATTGAAATGAAGGAAATATGTGTCCAGAAGTACTTGGTACCCGTAGCATATGTAAGAGCCAAAACTCCAGACTTCAACCCTGGCAATCGTCCTCTGAACTTTCCCCGCCGCAATACGAGTAAGCAGTAAAGTCGCAATTACTCGCCCACAGATTCTACAATGCAGAAGCCACCTTTGTGCTTCCCGACTCGGAGCAGAGCAGCAATTTTTGACACTCCATGCATTCTTTTGACTCCCGAGGATTACCCGTTCTCCCGCAACTTGTACATATGCATTGCGCATCTATGCTCCATATGCTCTTTGTCAATCCAATCTTACCTACGCAAAGCCTACCAACAACCAACCAGCATGTCGACAAGAGCTAATGCTGAAATCCCGCAAGAGGCTATCTCATTCTTCTACAAGAACAATACGAAGCAATTTGAACCTATGGAAAGATGACAGGTGAATAAAGAGAGCTTTACATTCGATGCATTGCTTTTTCTCCTTTACTTTTTCTTGATGTCCGTGAGTTGGCGGTAGCTAGATTTCTTGCATTATTTAATCGTTCTGGTACATCTACACTTCAATTCTATTCAATGCATTGGCTGAAAATCTTCATCTGAACGCGATCTCCCCACTTGTTTGCGCATTTAAAGTTAACAGTGTGTGATCACAATCGTACTACCCGTCATGGCTGCAGCTCGTGCAAATGGCGCGCTCAATGGAGCCGCGCACCACGAAACTGATGAAAGCAACAGAGCAACCGCCCGTCGACGACCATGGGAGGTTCTCGAGAACGGTGGCATCGCACCATTAAACCAATCCACCCCTGGGCGACCGCAAACTGCCTCACCCACCATCGATGAAGCCCTCAACACATTCGAAAGACAATATTACCCCTCTCAACCTAAATCTCTCTCCGGCATCGCCGTCCGCTCCCTTCTTGTCGGCGTCGTCCTTACAGTCTCCGTGCAATCAACTATATACCTACTACTTCTTGCCCCCAGCCCATTCTGGCGCATCCCCTTCTTCATTTCCTCGCTCGCCATCTTCCACTTTCTTGAATTCTGGATCACAGCCGCGTATAACACGCCTGCAGCACAGATCTCTTCTTTCCTCTTCAGCGGAAATGGCTCTGCGTATAATATTGCGCATAGTACCGCCATCCTCGAATGTCTCCTTACGAATCTAGTCTTCCCCAATCGTTCCCTCCTCCCACGAAGCACCCACCTCCCTATTCTCCTCCTCGGCCTTTGCCTCATTCTTCTCGGGCAGACCATCCGCTCCGTAGCTATGATGGAAGCAGGCACGAACTTCAACCACATCGTACAGTACACCAAAGCGCGCACACATAGTCTTGTTACAAGTGGAATCTATGGATATCTACGGCATCCATCCTATTTTGGTTTCTTCTGGTGGGGACTGGGCACGCAGATGGTGCTGGGGAATCCTATCTGTTTCGTGGGGTATACGGTTGCGCTGTGGCGATTTTTCAACCGCAGGATCAAGGGCGAAGAGGCACTACTGGTGAAATTCTTTGGGGATGAATATGTGGAGTATAGACAGAGGACTGTGGTTGGAATTCCATTTGCTTAAACGGTCTGCGTGGATTGGCATTGGGTCTGGGTTGTAAGTTTTGTATGGGGGCTGTGAGGCTTGTCCTTTTGTCACTTACTGTGGAATGAAAATATGGTATATATCACAAAATGAACTTGTTCTCCCTGGTTAGATAAACCTATGTGCGCATCATAGTGAACATTGAATTTGGGAAGCATGGATGTGGGTTGTCACGGAGCATGATGCATGAAGAACTTCGAGCGCAGGTGTGATTAAGAGCTGCTCTGCATTTCTATCTCCAGTAGTTATTTGGTCTGATCGTATCTTTTGGGCCTACCAATTACTCTATGGTATACGGTAAGGTAAACATAGGCTGTGGATAGCTTCGACATGAGACGACGAACATCGAGAATATTGGTCTGATAGTCAGGGCAAGTAGCGAAGCACTCAGGAGAACTGTGATCAGGCCATCGCCACGCAAAAGCACATAAATTATATTAAAATTTCAGGCAAAGCCATATATTATTCTTGATTATAGTATGATCACTAAACAAAGTCCATCTCATTTTACAACTTGTTTGCTAACACTCCCATACTTCGCCTGCCATGCAAAGAAGTATAGCAAGGCGGCTAGTGGTTGCCCAATAAGTGTGAAGGACACCCAAAAAATGCAATTCCCAATAATTTTGCCATTGATACCTTTGATTTTCTCCAGCGGAGCAGTAATAGCTATCAGAGGCAACTGGGCCATCATGCCTACGAATGCAACGCCTGGGAAAGTTAGTTGAATGAGATGAAAGGTGACCAATAATTCACCCCAAATAGGAACTTAGACGGGCTGAAAGAAACTTACCTATTATATTGTGTGTTGGGATGCCAACCATCAACTCATGAAGGATGGCCGAAAAGGTAAATACAGCAATGCTGGCAGAACCAGAGCTCCAGCCTCTGCCCACGAGAGGAGAAAATACATGTCGTTTCATGAATTGATAGACTGGCTTATTCCAAGTTCTCCAATACGCACCTACACTTGGCGAATTCCACCAGTCATCATAGAAATTTCTATCTCCAAACGTCATGATCTCTGCGAGAATGTTCAAGAAGGACTGGAATAAAGCGAAGAACCCAGCTAGCCAGATCACCAGGGAGATGGTAGATAGCTTCATAAGTCGTTCGAGAATCGATGGCACATCTAGAGAGGCCATTTTATCCAGGGAGTTCCTCAAAACTGGAGCTGCGTATTGCGCACTAGCTACCCACATGAAGACACTGAGGCCGAACACTTCTGCCACTCTCTTGCCGACAAAGACCCATCTGATTTTGCGAGTTCGAGGGTAAACTGGCTGATACACCAGTGTTGGAGCCCACCAAAAGTATGTTAGATTATTAAGGGTGATGTTCTCTGGGTATGGGCATTTGTCGTAGATTTCTGGCAAAGCATCTTCTTCTTTGCTCGAAGGGTGAAGGTATGCGTGTCGAAGATCTCTGCATGTGAATGCATAACTGTAAGTTTTCAACCAGACAATTATTGCGTGTGCTTCCGTGATGGTACCAATGAGGGGATGGTGAATAAAAAAGTAGACAATCACAGATGTGATGAGTAGGCAGAGTGTGATGTTTATCCCATGTACCCAAGCTATAATCTTCCAAGCCGATTGGAACTTTTGACGCTCGTCCTCCGTTGCGATGTAGCTTCCACCCGGTGTTGCCGTTCCAGCCCTTTTCTTGCTTCCGCGTATCGATGCTCTAGCTTGCTGTGCCGCGGCCAACTCCACAACATATGCAACGAACAGGTGGCATGGTATAATGAAGTAAAGAACAGCACCTAACATAAGGTCTTGTCTCCGGTAGTCGTGACATTTGATACATATTAAAACGCCGTACTGGGAAAAACTGTTAGCTGCGTCCATTGAGGCATGCAGGATAGTAGTTCGGCAGCAGCTTCGAAAACAGTGACTAAAGAGGAATGTGACACTTGCAATCACACGCATAATTCAAACTGCTACGAATAAAGAAGCACAAAAGGAAAGTATAGCTGACCTTTCGTATGTTTTCCAGCATCAATCGCAGATTCGAGATCAGAAGAACTAGGACCATCAAATTCCTGAACCCAAGGAAACTAGGGGCTGCATCACTTTCATGGCTGAGGCATGATGTTCGTGGTTTGGAATGTACAGCAGCGACATGTCTGTACTTTTTCTTTGTATATTTCAAAAATGAATCTGCATTGTGTTGTTGTGTAAGTGGTTTTGGTAAATCTGCGATGCTGATGTTGGCTCTTGGTTTGCCGTTTGTACCATTCGCATGTGAAAGTCCCGTCCCTGTTCGTCTGATAGTGAAGGAAGCTTCTGGTGCGGAGACCATGCCGGTCACTGTCGCATTCTCTGTCGTTACCATGTTGCAGACCACATGCAGCTCTGAGTGTATATTGTACGAGCTCGAGTCGAGTCGAAGAGAAGAAAGTTGGTTGTCCAATGGACTAGGAAGCAACCCTAGGAATGAAGTGAGTGTGGAATTCAAGGGGAAAGAATCAGGGTGAGGGGACGTGATTAGGCGATAAGAGACCCAAGGAAATTAATCAATTCGAACGGAGGGAGTATGAAATATGCGGATATACACATATACGGCGGTATATTGTCACATCTTTGAGAGAGACGACAAGAACAGGAATAACAGAGACAGTGAAGTGAAGAACGCAAAAGAGGGGCAGTATATCTTTCTAATGCCTACCTCACCCCCTTACCCCCTTACCTACTCAATCATTGGTAGACGGCGAATTTGGGAGAGCCAAGTTTACCTAGGGATACGCCTACGCACGACAGTATGTTGAGCAGACGGTCGCACTTAAATTGAATATTTGCTGCATTTGCATGCGCAGTTTTGCAGAACACTTATGCGTGAAGTTTGTCTTGGTGCGTTAGATTCAAGAATCCAATTCTCGAGGCCGAAGGGAAGGAGACCAGTGCAGATGTCAGGGCTTTCTTTGTTTCTTCCATTGTTCGGCGGATTTTCATTGTTCCGAACCGCGTGAATCCTTGTCACAAGTCGCGATCAGGACCCCCAAAACTTCTGGAGCATGACCTGCCATCAACCTCGAAACCTGGAATATCGATAACCACATGGTCACTAACCAAATCTACCTCGCCCATTCTCGCCCAACAGATTCTGTGAAGAAATATTAGTCATTGGACATTGGATGTTGAGATAAGATGCGCCGATAAGAATGGCTTACGAACAACGCGAGTTTGGAGGAGGCAGGGAGGGACGAGGAGCCAGAGGAGATGGAGGCCAAGGAGGAGAAGGGGTAGGCCTTGAAGGAGGATTCGCGCGAGGAAGAGGACGGCGTAAGTTGTTTCCCTCCATGGGGTCCTAGGTCATGTGGCCTCGAACCTGCTCACGGAGCGGTAGCAGAGCCGGAAACAAATCACACAGTTGAACATACTGATCATCTATAGGCCCTGTTACGGATTATAGCTCTACTATGGTTCACTGGATGCGAAATCGGCAGCCAAGATACAAAGATGGCTATCAAGGGGAGATGGAGAGACCAAGTCCGAGCTACATTATTGATGTAAGTCGATCGTCATCAAGATATTGGGAATTAGTGCTAAGTATGAATGTTAGATGTTACCGCCGTTAGCAAGACTGCATAATGCTGCAGATTCGGTACCTACGCGGCATCTTCACTCTTCACTCAATAAAATCAAGCATCCTGTTAATGTAGTAAAATGGACCCCAGAAGGTCGAAGACTACTCACAGCTTCTAGCAGTGGAGAGTTTACGTTGTGGAATGGCGCTGGCTTTAACTTCGAAACAATCATGCAAGCACATGATTTTGCTATCCGAGCTTTGTCTTATTCTCACAGTGATGACTGGCTCCTATCAGCTGATCATGACGGAGTGATCAAATACTGGCAACCAAACTTCAACAATGTCAAGGTCATTCAGGGACATGGAGACCCTATAAGGGATCTTGCTTTCAGTCCGAACGACTCAAAATTCGTGACTGCTTCGGATGACTCGACGTTAAAGATCTTCGATTTCGCAGGCGGTGTCGAAGAATCCACTTTGACCGGGCACGGTTGGGATGCGAAAAGCGTTGACTGGCATCCGACTAAAGGATTACTCGTCTCTGGTTCGAAAGATCATTTGGTCAAGTTATGGGATCCTCGAACTGGGCGGTGTTTGACCACTCTCCATGGACACAAGAATACTATTACAAAGACACTTTTTGAGCCACTTAGAGGTTTGTGTCTAGCAACCTCGGCTCGAGATCAAACAGCACGAGTCTTCGATTTACGTATGATGCGTGATATCTGCTTGTTGAAAGGGCATGAGAAGGATATCTCCACCTTAGCGTGGCATCCTATACACCCCTGCCTACTCAGCACCGGTGGTTCTGATGGAGCTTTGTTCCATTATCTCTTAGATGAACCAAACAATCCAGCTGGTGTACTTGGATCTATAGCGCCCTACGATAGCCCTGATCCAACAACGGCTCCTGCGCAAACAATTCACCCCGCTCATAAAATTACATACGCGCATGAATTTGCGATCTGGTCACTTGACTGGCATCCTCTCGGCCATATCCTAGCGTCTGGCTCTAATGATCGAATTACTCGATTCTGGACACGTGCACGACCAGGTGACACCGACACATTCAAAGATCGTTATCATATCGGTGACTCAGCTGCCGAGGCGCAAGGGACCTATGACCGTCGCGGCGGTCGCCGTCAACGTCAGGAAGAAGAAGAGCAAGAAGCCGAGGATGAAATGGAAGGTTTAGTAGATCAGAAGATGCCTTCCAAGCTCCCAGGATTCGCCACCGGAATACCTGGCCTACCGCTACCTGGTATGGGAGTAATACCTGGTATGAACCGTGTTCCACCTCCACCGCCCATTATTGGAGGCGGCAATATCCCACCTCCACCTCTGCCGGGAAATATCGATCCGAACACTCTAGCAATGATGATGAAAGCCGGCTTGCCTCCACCGGGAGCGACGGGTATGCCACCACCGCCGCCGATGCTTCCACCAAACTTCCAACTTCCTCGTGGCTTTCCTCCTCCACCTCCTCCTGGTATGTCCATTCCTGGACTGGATAATGCAGATGCGGCGAATAATGCCAGTGGCATTAGAAAGAGGGGCCCATTACCTAGTCAAGAAGAGAGTTTACAGGCGATGCAGAGGCAGGGCAAGTATACCAGAGCGAGGTAGCTGTAATTTGTTTTGCGAATAACGGGGCGTCTCTGTATATTAGTGAATTGGATTTTAGGCATTTCGACACGCTGGCGTTTGGGCGGATAAAATGAAGACAGTTAAAGAACGCTTAAAGATATGCACTATTATCAATATGTTTAAGCAATACTGTAGTGACTATGCGATTATCCACAGGAATCAAGTGAATGTGCGCTGCTTGTATATAATTAAAAGAACTAATGATATGATATAAATTGAATATTCATGATATATATCTCTGCATACAAGATAACCTAACAAAATGAAATACGAGCAAACGCCATGCTATGATGCAATCCTTCGAGATATGCCCATCCTATAAAACTCCTATGTATGCTGCAAACTGCCCATCCTATTACACGCCAAAATTACAAAATTAAAAAAGTAAAACAAAATCACCCATCATGTCCTACGATAAAATTATAAATCAAAGGTTCGAATTTCTCGGACTCGTCCGCCTAGGAGCTGCCACCTCTTTCTTATCAGCACTTTCCTTCGCAAAGGCCTTCTGTCTCTCGGAGTAATCCTTGATGATCAGAGCACAAGTGGTATCCACACACAATCTCTTCCTCCTCTGCACCGGCAACTTGCTCACAAACTCCAGTCCACTAGCCCTTTCCACCGCCTCAACTGGGACCTCGAAATCCGTCAAAGGCTTCTCGTTGGGAATCACTGCATTGGGTAAGACGAAAGCTCCGACCGCAACAGGACCTGCTGTCGTTCCATCCTCCGCAAAAATGACTTTGTAAAAGTGCGTTGGCACCGCAATATTCGGGGGGTTCCCAATCATCTCATAAGTAACCCTCCACTTCCCATCTGTTGGATCCCTCTTTGGCAGATACAATGGCCCCGTCACAATCCTCACACTCGGATACCGTGTTGTGAGCCTGCGGCAGAAATCCTCAAAATGCGCCCAGTAATCGCGGTTGAAGCCCTCACCGACTTGCGGACACATGTTCGTCAGGAAGAAAGTATCGTTCATGGCTTCCTGACTCCATTTTGCATCGGCAGCGGGAACTTGATGGCCACGGTCGTAGCCAGATCGCGAATAGTCTTTGAGTTTGCCGCGGAATTTTTCGGGCACTGAGGGGTCCTCGACGAAGTAAGAGTGTTTGCGGTCGCCATTTTGGAGTGCGAGGGACGCAGGTGTGATGTGTTCTGCGACCCAGGAGGGGTTGCGTAGACGGCGATCGAAGGAGGATATCAGTGCGTGTCGAGTTGCGAGGTCTGCGACTGGACCTGGGAAACCGTATTGAAAGAGACCTGCGGGGTCGACGGGGGGTATTGTGCTTTTGGATAGTGAGTTTTGCGCGACCGGTGGATATACTGGAATGGGTGCGGGTAGAGATGTGTTTGATGATGCGGTAACTGATGTTGAGCTTGCTACGGCTTGGATTTTCTTTTCAGATCGTGTAGAATACATGGCGGCGGTGATACCGGCACCAGTGGCTGCAGAAACTCCGGCTATGATTGCTAATGTGGTTTTGGACATGATATTGAAGATCGAAGCTCGACGGGAGCTCGTACCGGGGCAATTGATATAGTAAAGTGGTTTGGATGTGACTGTGTAGGTAGACGTGAGTTAGTGATCACAACGTTGATGAAATGCGCGTGAGCTTTTTTTTTAGAATATAGGTTTCACGTTGGAGTCACTTGGGATGTACCACGGAAAAACCAGTTAATCCGAGAGGTCACATCAATATTTGTTCAGATGAAGACCTCGGGAGATATATATCTCGTGGGAGTAGAGCTCACTTTCATCCAATCTTGGATGACTCTTCATTCCATACGTCATTCATCTCATGCCAATATTGTCGTTAGGTCGAAGTCTGACCAAGGTTTCCTGCAAATATAGCAAGAACAGAAAGTACTGAACAAGTTGTCAGCTTATTACTATACAATATGGGCCATGGTCGAAGTATATGTATTTACAGATGTAAACTTCTCATGTCTTCTAGCCCAGGTGAACAACGGTAATATAGTCGTGGAAGCACAGTATAGTTTTGAGAATCGCAAACGAATGTTGAAGCTGCTCAAGTTAGGGGTTGATGTGGATCAGGCTCGTTGAGTGGGAAAGTCAAGGTCCTTTCCCAGCCCTTAAGAGACTGGGACTCGATGAAGTGCGTCCACATTTTATCAAAGTCATACTACTGAGTTATGTGAATAGGAGCGGTGTGTGAATGGAAGCTGATGGCTAACGGCGAGTTGGTGCATTGAGCCACAGCAAGAAGTGATGAATAGTATCATAGCGAGCAGGACACTTGCGAACTGCATAGACCAATGCAACCGAGTTTGTGGATTATTGGCTAACGAAACAAAATCAGTCAAATTCTGATAGCTAAATGGGTACATCTATTCCATTCCCGCCTCATATAATATAGTACATGTGTATCCATCTCCGCATTTCCAATCCCCCGCTCCCCCGCTCCCCACCCATGCCCATTACCCACAGACTCCAACCCCTCCTACCATCCATATTTACTCCCCGCTTCCTTCCTATTATTCCTCCCACTCGCAAAACTCTCCTCCAATGCCTCCTTCTGGCTCTGCGCCGCCGTAACAAGCTGTTTCAAGCTATGTTTGCCCGGCGCAATCGCCCTGACCGGATTATGTACCACCTGTTCACCTGCTTGTCGCAACTCCTCGTTATGCTTGTATTCCTCGTCTGTGTTGAAGTTTATAATTTTTGTTGCTTGAGCATTGTTGTTTTTGTTATTGCGACCGAAGAGTTGCCGACGCTCGGCCGCAGAGAGGTGGAGAGAGTCGGCGATGGTGCGGAGAGAGTCGAAGTTCGCATTGAGTGGAGGCGTAGGGGCAGAGGGAAGATGGGCAAAGTGAGGGGTGGTGGGGGTGGATGAGGATTCGTAGGTAGGTTGGGGGTTGGAGGTGGTGCTGGGAGAGGGCTGATAGAGGAGTGGCTGGTAAACGCCGGAGGATGGTGTGGACGTCGTGGGTGTGTTGGCGACTGATTCTACTTCGAGCGAGAAGAGAGACACTTTGGGTTGGGGTGTCGCTGTTGGATTTGAATCGTTTTGTGGCGTGCCAGGAGTGAATGGACTATCTCGAGCAGTGCCAGTCGCTGGTGTAGATGTGACCGTGCTCAGCTTCAGAGGCTTCTTCTTTACAGGCTTGCGTGCAACGGATAGTGGTCGAAACATTAGTGGTTTTCCAACCAACTTGACTTCCTCTGGTGGCTTTTGTTCATCAACGAGAGACTTTGGAGGCGTGAGGCCCATCTCCGATCCACCTTCGGCTGGTTCTACGTCCTGACTGTTCGTTGTATCTTCTTCTACTTCATGTTCCATTTCCGGCTCAGGTTCCCGACTGAAACCTGGAGCGGCTCCTGTTTTTAAACTGACACCAGCCGTAAGACCACCTTTGCGCGCAGCGCTTCCACCACCTAACGCTGTACCTGTTGCTTGCCCAGTTCGTTTCGGTGCAGGTAAGAATGAATTGAATCCACCGAATGCTCCTCCGCCCGTCTTCGTGCGTTTCGTGGGCGGTTCTTTGCTTGTATCCTCCTCTTTTAATGCCGTTTGAGGTAGTGATACTTTAATCTTGCCCGGATTTGATCTATCGACAACTTTTTGAAATGCTGGTTTCCCTGATGAGGTTGTTGATGGTTTCTTTACATTCGTCTCTGAGGCATCCGAGTCCTCCGAATCCGAATAGTCGACCAGCGCCATTTTGTGAAAGTAATGAGGTGTTTTTGTTTATGGTTGTTGTCTTGAAATTTGTGTAATCAAGAGGCTGCAGCCACAGCTTGATGGAAAATGGCCGACCGAGCGCTAAAATTTGCCCCGTAACCCTTATCTCGGGGCGCGATAAGGCGTGTGGATGGATGTACGGAGTATGTACAATACTGTATTGAGCAACAGACCCCTGTGCTGTGTGCATCTCCCACGATATGAGTAAAACTTGACAATGGTCTAAACAACTACCTGCAATTTGTGTTCAGATGACATGTGTGTAAAATCTCCGTCATGTCGGTCATACAAGTGGAAGAGTGCGCATTCCCATCCCTATCCCGCTCCCTGTCCTCGAGCTCACGAATTCATGCAGTCTGGTCTCCTATCAGTTACGGACGAACTATCTCAATACGATCGCAGATGGCGTTGGGGAACGACTTATAACGATTAACGATGCATTTCTCAATACTGCTGGATTCAAAGCCGCTGGCTGGCGAACCAATGCCGCAAATATCAAAAGAACGCATTCCCCGCCTATCCCAACTGCGATCGCATCGGAGTATTTTCAAGCACCACCAAGATCGGCGGGACTGGCACCAGCTGGACTGGAAGATGAGATCGAAGAAAGGGGCCTACTGAGTGGAGGAGCAGGGGACACTGTTGGGCCAGGAATAGCTACGAAAAGGCGACGACGACGAGAACAAATGGAGGAGGAAGATAGCAGTGATCTAAGTGATGAGAGTGACGATGACGGAGATCAAAGAGCAGCCCAGCAAATTAAATTCTCGAAAATGCCTATACGAAATCGGTCTGGGTCTTCACCAATTCGGGGTTCTAATCTTCGACAATCTACAACTGCGAGCTCACCTACACGAAGCCCAGCTCCAGCTGTAAGAAGAGGGTCTCAATCTGCTTTAGAAGCAGTAAAGGAGAGAGCGCGTAGGGATACTGTTACAAGTAGCGAAATGTCATCCGACAATGAGTTTGATGCTTCTGCGTTTCAAAGACAACGTGAAGCCGCAAGGAACGCAGGAAAACCTCCCAGAACGCTCCCAAAGCATATGTCGGACCCAGATATGGGTGTGAAGAGACAAGTTAGCGACCTTTTAGAGGAAGAGGAAGAAGATGAAGATTCTGATGCCTCAGATATGTCTTCTGCGTTCGTTGGCAGTATTGATAGCACATCTATTTTGGATAGTGTTAATGCTCCTATAAATGCAGCTGCAGGCCAAATCGACCACACAGTACCTCGAGAACTTATACGATCCCCTACAAAGACATCAAAACCAGCACCTCCCATTCTGCAGGCGCTTCCACCACCACGGCCAATAAGTACCATACAGCCCAAGAGTTTGCTATCAGCTGCTATCAAGGCAAAGAGAACGAAAGCCGCCATGCCATTCGAGAGCTTTGCTTCATTGTCCGGCCAAGGAGATCCCAATCCGCTGAACCTTCGAATTTGGGCACCCTTCGCGACATCTACTACTAAGCCATTCGAAGTTCTCATCAGGAGAAGCGTTCATGAAAATGAAGCAAATGATCGTGTTGTTACCGTCGCCGACCTTATTGGGTTGAGTCTTTGGAGATACTTTGAGGAGAAGCTTGAACCTGCAATTCCACCCGAGAAGTTGAATGTGAACCGATGGACACTACGCCTGGTTGAGGACGAGGAAGTAGACTACGATTTTCCGGCTCTTGAACGCACCAAGCCGGTTGTTTCATTCACGACTGCCAACAACAGAGCGGCAAGGTCAAGGTCAAACTCCAAACCTTACGACGAGTTCGCATTAGTGGAAGCGACTGATGAACAGTTCGAGGAGAATCAACGTCTCACTCCTCAATTTAAACAGGAAGCCGTCGCAACGACCGACGTAGAAGATGAGCTCACTCCTAGAAGCACACCGATGCCACAACCTACCTTTCCCACAGGTACCCAACCTCCACACAATCCGCTCCTAACCACAATGACCGCATTGCGACAGAACAGTACGCTGGCAGATATGCCAACAATAGGCACAGCGCTCACTCAACCTACTACACGGGGAAATGGTGCCCATAAGCTCTTGAAGATTCACATTCACTCGGTCGATGCTACACCTGGACAAATGATTGCCTTAGATGTTACCACGGATACCTATTTGGCAGATGTACTTGATGTAGTCTGCAAGAAGAGACAGCTGGATAAAGCGGGTCACGTACTTAAGCTTACCGGATCAGGCACTGTTGTTCTTCTAGACCGTACTGTGGAATCAATTGGCAATCGCACCGAGCTAGACTTGTATCGACGTCGCTTCGCAACGGATGGGCCACTAACGATGTCTGGGTCTCCTTCCAGCAGTTCACCCAACTCGTTGATGATTGACAGGCCGGATCTACGAAAGACTCGAAAAGGGCCTCAAATGCTTGCACCACACCCTCTTATGGAGAGTGTCAAACAGGACGAATTAGGAAGCGCCAACTACAGAAGGTATACGGTGTGGAGAAAACAGCCCATGAGATTTGTTGGCATGAATGAAAGAGTGATTGCAATTGACGGCGAGTACCTGCATATTCTCCCAGCCTCCACAGGAAAAACTATGTTTGAAGGACAGGGCAAAACAACCACGGTGCATTTCAGTAACGTGGTTGGGTGCAAGGTTACTCGGAGACATCCGACCAACTTCAAGGTAAGGCCATTTGTTGACAATCCTGGCAGACGGTCATTTAAATGCAACTTTGTGCTTGGGGGCTAATATGCTGATTTCTTACACTCCAGCTCCACGTGTACAAAGCTCGCGAAGAGAAGCGATACGATTTCGAGGCCAAAAGTGCCGATGAGGCAGCGGAAATTGTTTTCGAAATCAAAAAAGGAATTGCACCATATCAAAACATATGAGGAATTGAAATCAACGAACCTTTGCTCGTTTGTATTTTTGGCGGTCCGTAGAAAAGCAACCAGTAAAATGCCCCATGTGGAGATCTGATCCAATCGTTTCGCTGTCTTCCCCATGCAACCCCAAATTGGCTATGACGCCTCATTCGGTACCTGCGTGCCTCTTCCCTCGCATTGCTCACCTCGCTCACCTCGCTCACATCAAGCGGTCAATATTGACCAATCATGGACGAGAAGCTGATTTGATCCCCGATCGGTCTACCACTCTTTTGATTGCCGGGGACTTGCGACGAGAGGAAAAAAGAAAAAAGAAGTTCGATGGGCAATCTCATAAAGGAAAAGCGTCGATACGGATTTGGCATGTTGAGATCGACCCAAGCAATGCACTGCATCCGGATAGGGAATTGTGGCGACAAACATGAGAACGAAAAGAGGTTTGCGGCTTTGAGCATCACGGCTGGTAATTGGTGGCAAGAAGGAACAAACTTTAGCTTGAAGGCATGTTTTGGATTGGTTTTTGATTTTATTTGATGGATAGATGGATAGATGGAGATGGGAGATGGATGGGATTGAGGGGATAGATGGGATTGATGGGATAGATGGGATTGATGGCATTGATGGCATTGATGAGCCACCATATGGCAATTACGGATCCTTTTCTTTTGCCATCCGCCCATTTACCCAACAAGGCATAACCGGCACAGACGCAGTTGCATTGTACTTCTACTTTACGGAGCACCACAAAAGGCACGCTAGGCAAACTACTGTACGAAGTACTTCTAGATCTCGTTCCGCGGCTGGTTGGGTGAATGCGGGGATTGTGCCTTGGAGAGAGGGCCAAGTTAGTGTCCCGTGGGCCAATGTTCTCAGCTTCTTCGTACTCCCGATTTTGCCCAGCCTTCTTCATCGATGCTAAACGGCAAGCACGGAATCATGCCGATATGGGTTTGCGTCGGGTACTGTACTTGTACTTGTACTGTGCCGCTGTAACGAACGATGCGATGCGGTGCGTTGTCAAGGCAGCCGTACCTCGTACCCGTAGAATGAATGGATTTATGCATATTTATGCTCATTTGCATTACCGGTTTCCGTCCTTTGCGTCCTGGGGGTCAGATCGGTTTGTCTGTGTTTCGCATTTCCTTGCTGGAATCCTTTCCTTGCCTTGTCTATTTTGCCTTGGCTGGCTGATTGCTTTAATTCCAACTTTTCTTGCTTGAGCGAGTCTGTGCTGCCGGGGCAATGGCCTTCCCAACGCGAGCGTCTCCAGATGAACAGCGCAATAAGTGAACAAAACAAACAGGTGTTGCCATGTTCAATCATGTTCAATCATGCCTCATCCGGCCGGGGATATATATACCAGCCACGGATATGTCGGCCATCTTGTGTGTGCAGCGTTACTTGGTAGTGTTGCGGAAACCAGCAAAGAATGCATGCTGGCTACCCCGAAGTGGGGCCAAGAGCAGCAAGTGGAGCCAAAGAAGTGGGGCACCCCAGCCACAAGCGCAGGCTACATCGTCATTCTAGTCCGACGGAGATCTTCCCATGCTGTTATTGTGGGGCTGACGAATCACATCGCGCGCGGTTGCTTCCAACTTCATATGTTGAAATACTTTTGTAATAATACGAAGCAACTTACGGAAGCACACAGTACGGAAGCACACAATACTTTGTGCTTATTACCAAACGCTCTTGTGCTCATCGACTAACGTAATGGATGCGACTTAGACCAAGTATGACCTAATGCCCAATCATCTCAAACGCCCACTTCCCACTCGTGCCACTCCATGAGGCTTGACCGTGGCCTTGCACTTGAACTTGGCTTCTTCCACGCTGGTGCTTGCCTACTTGCGAAACCCACAGACATGACGTGAATCCCGCACATTGCGCTCCGTGTACCGTGTGCTGAGCCACCACCTTCCTTCCCACTTCACCTTTCCAGAAACGCTACTACTTTAGATTGGTTTGGGTGGAGCGTAAATTTGGGGGCAAGTGAGAGGGAGGAGAGAGAAGTATATAAGACCTCGATTTCCTTCTTGTTCAGAAACTCAATTTTTCAATCAAACGTCTTGTCTCCCGTCACCAAGTACTACACTACATCTTAAACAACACTCTCTCGTCCGCCTTCACATAAACAAATCAACACCGCAAATATGCAATTCAAGAACGTCGTCGTTTTGGCTCTTGCCTCCTCCGTTATGGTATGCGCGCCTTCATCCCCATCGCCTCCCCAAAACACATCAACCCCGATCAACTAACTAACATCCTTCTCAGGGCCAATCCTCCGTCCTTTCCTCCCTCTCAGCCGACGCCAGCAGCGCTCTCTCCTCTGCAACCAGCGTCGGTAGCTCTGCCGCCTCCAGTGGTTCCTCAGCTGCATCATCGGTCGCCAGCTCCTTGAGCAGCATCTCCTCATCCATCTCCTCCGCATCCGCATCCGTATCCTCATCTCTTTCCTCCGTCGCCTCATCAGCCGCCACCTTGACCGGCTCGTCCGCCTCTTCTGTCGCATCCAGCTTGTCCTCCGCCAGCAGCTCCGCCTCAAGCAGCTTGAGCTCCAAGGCCAGCTCTGCTAGCACCAAGGCCAGTGGTGCCGTTGTCACAACCACCGACTCTTCCGGTGCAACTGTTACCTCTACCCAAACCAGCAGTGCTGGTGCGGCTATGCAAACTGGTGCTATCGGTGCTGCGGCTCTCTTCGGTGGTGCCGCTTTGTTCGCTGCTGGTATGTAAGGGATTGATTGATCATAGGGGGATTCGAATGAATGTGGTGATGGATTGATGGATCGTGCATTGGTGCAGGATATGCGTAATGACTGTCCTTGTATGTAGTTGCTTGTTGCACTTCGGTAACGAAAAGTGTATTAATACTATTTCGATTGAACTTAATACTCTTTGACTTTGAATGTGACCATTCGATTAAATCATGCTGATTGAATTGTTTGTGAGGGTTTGATAAATCTACTATTGGACCCAGAAACAGTAATCTTTGTTACTCCATCCATTGTTTGAGTCTAGATTCTTCTACTAATGATGCACTCAACTCACGACGATTCATCCATCCAAATAAACATATATTTTAACATACTTTTAAGTCTATTGCCAGCATTTATATGACCAAATACCTATTTGCTTGAATATAGTTCACTTCTCTTTAGTCCTCGACCAATATTTATCATTCCCATGCGTTTTTCGTCACAACGTCACCGCCCTGTCAGCAAGAGTATTTCTACAAAGTTCATTCTTATCCTAGCATTACCATGCCCAAAGTCATCAATCCCATCAAGCTCTACCTCTCTTACTCTCTACTTCTGCCTTCCCAACAGTTGTATTATGCTTGACAAAGTCCAATTCCTTCCCATGATGAACGTCTTCATCCATTTCGTTTGTCCCAATCAAGCAACCAGCAACATGTCATTTATATTCATCAGTCTCCCTCTCATGTTCCTGGCGATACTCGTTCCCTTTCGTACATGTCCCTCCAATTTCCCATTTCCTCACTTCTTACACACCATACTACACGCCTCCCCTCTCTCAAAACCCACATCTCCCCATCCACTTACCACTCCACTTACAGACTTACTTGCTAGCTTTCCACACCAAATCGCTTCTCCCAACGTTTTCTGGCTCATGGAATGAATACCTAAGATACCAACTATACTTTACCATATCCATATACCCTCTTTAATCATTTCCCTGTGTGTGTGTGTATATATATATATACACCCCACCCAGCCGTCTATACATACCATCTCAGCTTCGTCTCTCCTTTTCCCTTCTCCCCACACCTGCACCATCTCTCACCTGTAAATCGTAACCCACCGATCTCAACCCCCCTATTCCGCAAACCTACACCCACAACTCGAACTTAACTTTCCCTATATATGATCAGAATAAAAAACGCAAAGCTGAATCATTTTCACACCCATCATGACACATCACAAATGCTAGTCAAACTCATTCTCATACTCATTCTCAATTCTGATTCTCGATTCTCTGTTCATAGCCATATCCGCGTTAACCATACTTCAACTCAACTCTCCAGCCAACTAGCCATCCAATAATCATACCCTCACCCTCACCCTCACCCTCACCCTCACCCTCACCCTTGCCCTCACCCTCACCCTTGCCCTCACCCTCACCCTCATCCTCAACCCCATCCACAACCACAACCACAACCACAACCAAACTCATCCCACTCACCCCCGCCTCTCAAAGCATAGCTCATATCTCCCCGCCCACTTTCCAATAGTGGACGACAAAATAACATCATATAGCATTAGCATTCAGAACTCCAGACCATGCCCCTTTCTCCACATTCCACATCCACCCACCCACACATTATTATCCAACATTCCATTTCTCCAAGATGAGTTGATAGCAGTATCCTCCCCATCATCCATAGCACACGCAAGTTGTCTGCTGGAATCCATTCCATTCCATTTCGTTTCAATTCGATTCATCCCCACCAACACCGGCTGTATCATTCAGAGAGCTCAACCAATTGTAACCACCAAGTTGGGCAACCTTTCCAATGCGAATAAAAATTATAGGAAACACAGTCAAAAAAACAAAGGGAGATATACGACCGTAATTTCTATACGGTTTGAAGTATATGTGCAGAAGAACGGTTCAATTGCCGAGCTAACAAAGGAGAATGGTGGTGACGGTCTATTGAATCCTAAAATCAGAGTGTGGAAGAGAGTCCGCCTCAGAAATCCATGAATAGGTGCCCGAATCTGTTGTTTGTTGTTAGCTCAGCTCTGATTCAAAGGAATGAAATAAACTTACTCATCATGCCCGGTTGCGCCATATTGCTCCGTTTCTTCAGGATACTTGTCGAATTGACTTGCATCTCCAACTCCTGCCTTGACGGGCGGTACGTATGGGGCATCAATATCCTTCTTGGCTAATCTTTCCCATGTAACCTCTGCAAACCATTGATGATTCTTGACGTCCTCAGATCCTCCATGCAAGTTGCCCAGTCTTTTGGTAAGGTCGGCTGTGATTAATCGTTGCAGAAGGTCCTGAGCATCTGGATGGATGTAAGGAGGATACTTCACCCGCCCTTTGAGAATATTCTCATAAATCTTCATTGGGGATCCACCATCCCAGAACGGGGTGAAGCCGCACAGCATCTCAAAAATTAAAATCCCCAATGACCACCTGTTCAATATTTAAGCCGATTGCATTGATACTAGTTGAAGTGATATCCTTACCAATCAACAGATTTGTTATAGCCTTTACTCGAAACCACTTCTGGTGCCAGATAATCAGGCGTTCCGCACAATGTCCATGTGATATCTGGCACCTTTTTCGCGAACCCAAAATCTGTAATTTTGAGATGTCCATGTCTGTCAAGAAGCAAGTTTTCAGGTTTCAGATCCCGATAGATGATGTGTCGGGCATGGAGGTATTCGAGTGCTAGAGTAACTTCGGCCGCGTAAAACTTAGCAACTGGATTTGGAAATCTCTGCGTGGCATAGCGTTAGTATGGTTCAAGCAGAAAGGTGATAGGTCATACCTGAGATTTTCTCAACAATGAGAAGAGTTCACCTCCTTCTACAAAGTCCATGACCATGTACAGATTCCGCGAATCTTGAAATGTACCCCAGAGAGTGATGAGGAATGGGTGCTTGACTTCTTGAAGCATTTTCCGCTCGTCATTAGTATGCTCGACTTGCTTCATTTTGTGCACCTGGGCCTTTTTCAGCACCTTCACAGCATAAAATCGTTGATTATGTTTCGATTGAACCAAATGAACCCGCCCAAAACTACCAGTTCCCAATGTTCGTAAGATCTCGAAATCCGTTAACGAGTATTTGCCCTTTGTTTGTCTAACCTGTGGTTGTTGCTGTATCTGCTGTTGCTGAGGTTGGCGCGCAGCAGCGTCTATTTGGTTCGAAGTAGCTGGTTGTGAGGAAGCTTGTGGGGTTGGATATGACTGGCCCGCGCCATCATGTTGTTGTGGATGAATCAAATTGCTGATGCTTGGTAAATTTTGACTCTGGTGTTCTGCAGGCTTTTGCGCATGAGCAACATTGGGGGAAGTTGCATATGTTTGCTGCTGTTGAGTAATTCCGTGCGTCATCGGGCCGTGTTCGCCCACGTTCGTAGGCTGATCGTTGGAACGAGACTGTGGACGTTGTGATGAGTCTTGAGGTTGGTATGGTACAGAAGATTGGGTAGAGATAGAAGCTATCGAATTGTGGAAGCCTCGTGAGGATGTGGGGGTTACTGGGCTGGTGGGTTGACTGGTAGTCGGAGAGGTTACGCTCTGGAGCTGACCCGGAGACTCCTTCGTCCGTTTCTTCTTCAGAAAACCGAGTGTCGGCATAGAATGGAATAGCAGATAGCTATTGTCGAGGTGGGAGGATCGACAGTCAGCAGCAGAGGCCGGGGGTTGGGGGGTGGGCCGGATGCAGGAGGGTATGATGGGGTTATCGGTCACCCAATTGTTCGACAGGAATGACTAGTCCTAGGAAAGGGTTTTTGGATATGTATGTGTCGTAATGTGTCTTTATCCAGCCGATTGATCGATCGCTAGGAGATTACTTGAGATATTGACAATGACAAATTATCCCCCAGCCGGCTTTCTTCCTAAAGAAATGCGAAACTTCCGAGTTGATTGAGGTGGTTGGATTTGTCGAGTTTTGAGAGATGCAGTTACTCACTGTAGTTTTGAGCTTGTGCTTTTGATGTTACGACAAAGACCACAGATTGCCCAGCAATAGAGGGTTGCAGCGAATTCAAGGGAATTGTAGGTGTGTGCGGAAGGAGGATCTCTTTGGAAACCAATTATGCCAGGTGTATCAATTGAATATATAAATCGACTCTTGAGGGAATACTTGAGGTACTAAGATGTTGAGGTTGTATTGCTGTATCGATGTATTGATAGGTAGGTGGGATCTGTCGAGTACATGAGTGATTGGTGAGGTGAGCGCGGAGAGGTTGGAGGCTGGAGGCTAGAGGTCGAACTGGTATGGGACGGTTATCGTTGGTACGGTGGTGTGGTGGTGTGGTAGAGTCGAAGTAGTGCAGACACTACTGAGAATTGGTTGGCAGGTAGGAGGCAGGAGGGAGGAGGGAGGAGGGACCTTACTCCGGGGAGAATGTGAAGGAATAGGAAATTTTGAAGAGAGACCAGGCTATGCTACTTTGTGGCTAGGCCAGATGGTTGCTGTTGCTGTTGCTGCTGCTGCTGTTGCTGCTACTGTTGCTAGTTAGAGTGTGGCTGTTCAAGCCTACGGATACGTAGGACTCGGCAAGCCCTAGATTGTTATACGCTTGTATGCTAGCTGTATTGACTTCCTGACAGCCGGCTCGAGTACATATAAGTATACAATAAAAGAGGTAGAGGTATGTCCTCGAGCAGATATAAGACGGGAACTAAGAATATGGGTGAAATGGTGGGGGTTTTAACCACCAGAACAAGATCCCATCTGCAACTTGCCGTACGCGGGGCTTAGCGTTTGATCGGTCCTCTCTGTCCTCGTTCCTTCTTCAACCCTTTACGGAAGTACTGTGGGAATATTCTCCAAGTGTCAATTATCAGAGATAGAGATATACTTGTTCTTGAAACGTCTTCTCGAGGCTATCACGCACATGGAATTGACTCGACGCCTGTCGCATCGCTCCAGCAAAGTGTCCACGATTTGAAAATTGATGATTGATAGAGTACGAGTACTCGGATATACCGTCGAGCATTGACAACGCGGGGTGGGGTTCTTTGCCGTGGCCGAGTTTTAAAAGAAACAAAGTCTACGTGAAGTCCATCGGCCATTTCATTGATCAGCGAACAAAGGAATTATGTTATGTCTCAATTGGAGGCAAGTCGGGATCATCGAAACCATACTCTACCTATCGTGTACCTCGCGTCGGGTTAATTAGCTTAATGTCATGAATCGTGGACATCAAAGCACAAATGGACGGATAATGTGTCGGCATTCGATTGATTTCCATCTGCTACAGTTTTGCGGCGAGATAGATGTATATATGCTCATCTCCCTCGTATCTCATCGTGGTCGAGGTCAAACTCATAAAATTGCAATGGGGTATTTCGATATCCTTCGAGCTCGCTCCAAAACGCCAACTCTGTGCTCCTATAAAATGTAAAATGCAAATGCGCCGTTCTTCATCTACTTCCCATCCCTAGACTCAGACCACATCCGATCAATTATCTGGAATACTGCAGTGACAGCTTGCATAACAGCTTCGTCGACATCCTGACCCCCGAGTTTCTGTTGGATCTTATCAGGATGCCACCGGACCCTTTCTAGCTTCAAAACTTTTGTAAGTTGAGCCTCTGTTGGTTGCCCGGAGCTGGGCGCATATAGAAAGAAACGTCGTATCTCCTCGGGCTTGATATCTTTCCGGCTACCGCTCTCGACTGGCCAAGGAATTGATGCAATAGCAACATTTGTGGAGTTCTTCCCGAGTTCTTCCCATTTCTTGATATAAGTCTCCCATTTCTCACTCCAAGATTTCCGTGATCGCCGCTCCTGACCTCTCCTTAAACTCTCCTCAACCTTCCTTCTAAACCTCTCAGCCTCTCTTTCTTCTTTCCTACCTTCCTGCGCAAGCCGCTCTCGCTCTTTCTTAGCTGCCTCTCGTCTAGCCTTTTCTTCTATCAGATGTTGATGGGTCTTCTCGTACATTTTGCCTCTAACGTAAGCTGTATATTCTTCATCCGTCATGCGTTCCAACTCTCCTGTCGGGCCCTCCTTCACATCCGGATATGTATGAATTGGTTGACCATAGACGCCCTCCCAGTATTCCGCAGCCTCATCATCCGCCATGGCATCGAATAGACTTTCTCTAAACGCCGTATCTGGGTCGAGATATTGACTTGAGGAAGCATTCGGTAGATGCGTGTCATCGTAAAGGGAAGGGTCATCTTTCGTGGCGCTAGAAGTAGGATGTTTCCTCCTTTTGGAACGATGACGATGTCTTCTTTCGCGGTGCCGATTGGAAGAGCGCTCGTCTTCCTCCTCATCGGCTTTTCGTTTTGACTTGAATCGAAATTTGGATTTGCGCGAACTTCTGTAATCAGCCTGTAAATTTGCCTCTCCGCCGTCCACAGAGCCACTGGCGTGATCTTCTCGATCCGGCGAAGACATTATAGTTGCGGTCGCATAATTTAGATGCAAACACAGCTATGAGCAGCGTAGAAAACTCTTTTCTACAGAATCACGAATCACATCAAGAAGTTGAGGTGCTCAAAAGAGTTGCAGGGTTTTGGTCGTCATTCATAGGTTCTATGCATTGCGCAATGGGGGTGCGGCTATAAATTCTTATCGATAATGATGAGGTCGCAAGGTCGCGACAATAATAGTTTGCTTACAACGAACCTTGGAAGAACAACAAATACAATCCGCGACAACTATAGGTATCGAAGAGCTGGTCCATACCTGGCAGATAAAAATGTCTGGCAAGGGACTGTCTTATGGTCTCAACATTACAAAAAAACCCAATACCACAAAGCCGCAGCCTGCCAAGCGGAAACCGATCTTCGACGAGGACGACAAATCAGATGAGGATACCAACCGCGAAGAAGTTGGAGTAGAGGAAATTGGTGAGCTTGGGGATGCGCCAACTAGATCAATTGCTACAAAGCCGCCTGTACGAAGCAAGCCGCCTCCCTCGTCAATTGGATCGAAACCCAAGCTCGACCTCTCGAAGAAAGCTCCTATTAGCATGTATGGTGACCTCTCAACTTCCTTTACATCGAAGAAGCATGCAGAGACAGCAGAGGAACTCGATGCGAATATCTACGATTATGATGCAGTATATGATTCTCTGAAGCCGCAGAAGAAGACCACAGTTGAAGATAAAGAGCGTAAGCCAAAATATATGAGCAATCTGATCGCTGCTGCCGCAGTGCGAAAGCGTGATGCTACTATTGCCGAGGAGAAGAAACTCGCAAGGGAAAGGGAAGCTGAAGGGGAGGAGTTTGCGGACAAGGAGAAGTTCGTGACCTCGGCATACAAGAAACAACAAGAGGAAAATCGCCGACTGGAAGAAGAAGAGCGTTTGCGGGAGGCAGAGGAGGAAAGGAAAAACAAGGGAAAGGGAATGACCAATTTCTATAAGAATATGCTGGAAAGGGGAGAACAGAAACATGCAGAGGTGGTAAAAGCTGCCGAAGAGAGGATCAAACAGGGCCCTCAAGAAGACATATCTGAGGACGACAAGGTGAAGACCGAAGCAGATTTGGCGCGGGAGATTAATGAGAAAACTGGAGGTGCTATCGCTGTTAATGACGAGGGTCAAGTCGTTGATAAAAGGCAATTGCTCAAGGGAGGTTTGAACATAGTGCCTAAACCCAAGGCAGCAACCGCTGCGAATGCACCTCGAAGTGGAAGCTCTATCTCTGATCGTGGAAGGGGAAATAGTTTTGTTGGGTCTGGCGGAGGGAAGCAAGCTATGCGGGAGCGTCAATCACGAATGATGGAAGCACAACTGGAGCAGGCTACAAAACGAGCTCTAGAAGAAGAGGAAGAAGAGCGCCAGAAGATAGAACGCGCCACAAAGAGTAGGAAGACAGAAGGAGATATTATGAGCGCCAAGGAAAGATATCTTGCGAGAAAGAGGGAAGCTGAGGAAGCAAAGAAGAGGGGGGAATGAGGTAGTTTGTGTAGGATCTCATTTTCTCCCTCGCCAATATCTCTTGATAGAAAGTCTCTCGAATTGATGCTCCTAAGCCCTACGCCATTAATTAAGGTCATACTGCAAAGTATTCCTCAAATCTTAAGACACTATCGAAGCTCCACCCTAGTGCGGAGCCAGGAAGGAGAGCGGTAGGAATCACTTGAACTGAGGTCAGTCAAGCTCGATTCTCGGCCACTCATCACTTCAAGATTGAACATCCTACAATTTATAAAGTAGAGATCAAGGTTGAATAGCAATCAAATGTTTAGCAAATGTATATCAGATCTCGGATATACAAACTAGCACAGTATGCAATATGAGGATCATGCGGCCTTTAAACATGTCCAATGAGCATAACTTTAACATTTTTCATAGTGGTGATATCTCTGATTCTCTGAACATGGTGTATGTCCTCACCACACCTAATTCCCGGCCCAAATGCCACATCTTAGTGTACAGGAATATAATACACGATGAACCTTCCAACACACAATCTCATCGCCATTCTCGTCTCATAATAGGTCATACCGCCTCTTGGATCCAATCGGATCCTGTATTCATCCTCTACCACTCTCCCAACCAGCCTCTACCTTACCCCTCTATCAGCCCCTCACTCAATCATCCACTGGCCCTGCCTCACACATTTAAAACAACCCAGATTGGCCTTGCGTCGACTCCTTCTGCAACCGCGCAATGTATTGTTTACTGACGGTGTTCCACGCCTGCATGTATTTCTCCATGCATTGGGTGAAGCAGGTGGTTTCGCCGCTGCTGAGAGAGGTGCTGGGTTTTGGGACACATTTCTCGAAACAATGTTCGTTTACTTTCTGTGCAATTGTTAGGTGATTCCCTGTATGAAAGTCAAAGAAGAGAAAGCTCTTCTAAAGAAAGTAGAGGAGTATAAATACCTCAATCAATTGACGAGCATTGGTCATAGCAGCTTCTTGACGGACTTGATTCATAACCGCAGCTTTGGGGTCCGAAGAGGCAAAAGCATTGTTCAAGGAGTCCATACTGTAGATTTGAGGGATGCGCTTCTAAAAGAGAGGAAGCGTGTAGGGAAGTGTAACTTCAACGTTATCGGCCTGAGCAAAGCGTGAAGTTCAATATCCAAATCCTTGCTACAATTTCTTTCGACGACAAAGACAAAATAAATGATCCGGCGCACTGCAAAGCAAACAATGACGAAGTTATGCGCCTCGGTACTAAGGCACGAAAGAGCCTTCCCTCACTCTGCACATAAAGATCTCAGAGGCTAAAATGAAACTCCAGGAGCGCAAAAGCGCAAAAACTGCCTATTCACGCCTTTTTGCACCCGCACACGCCGCCCCGAACCGCACCAAGTCCAAGATTTACAGGGATATTCTTAGAAAAATCCCCGGACCGTAACGAACCCATCGCAGAAAGGAAAGGCCAGCTATCAATTTGTACTCTATTCTAGTAATTCCTTTTGAAAACGACAGACAGAAACCAACCTGTTTGTTTCCATTCTACTCTTACTACTTCTTTCTTCCCTTCCTCCTATTTCTGCATTTTGTGTCAGCAGAACTTTTTCTTTTTCTTTCTGGTTGATTATCTTTTTCGCAGCTGCTGCGAAGTGCGGGCCAGGCGAGAAAAGTACTGGTAGGATTGGAATAGGAAACAGGAATAGGAGCAATGTGGTTCCGCAATTCATTGTCGCTTTTATGGCTGGCGGCATGTGGCGCGCATGCTGGGTCTGGGGATACAAGGACGACAACGTTGAGTGAGGATGGCATTAGAAGCATTCCGGTTTGTGTGGACTGATCAACTGGGGGTTTGGAGGAGATGGCTAACTTGCTTGGTGTAGCTTCGAACCCATACCTTGGTTCAGGTTAGTCATTAGACATTGCGCGGCGGTAGTTGTAAGGAGGGGGTTCGCTGACGAGGGGTTTATAGCCATATCTGGATTCGGACATGCAGAGTCGTTGGTTTGATTTTGGTGGGGATACAATTGTGAGGGCGGATAGGTATGATCTGAAGCTGGAGCCTCTCTACGCAATGCAGGATTGCTGATATGGGAAGTTCAGATATATCCGACTAACATCAGACCACCCATCGTCTGCAGGGTGGCTCTTCTCAAGAGTACCCCTTACTGCTACAAACTGGGAGGTAAGGACATGCTTCTACTACTCAATCAATTCAGCTCCAATCTGATCGCACCACAAAAACCTGCAGATCGAAGTTGAATTCAAGATCCACGGACAAGGGAACCTTCACGGCGATGGATTGGCTATATGGCTCACCAAGCAACGCGCCCTCCAAGGTGACGTCTTCGGTAGCGTCGACAAATTCGAAGGTTTCGGCATTTTCATCGACACTTACAAGAACAATCGCCCGGGCACCGTCTTTCCCTACGTAATGGCTATGATTGGCGACGGAAAAACCTCGTACGACAAAGCCAACGACGGTAAAGATAATGAATTCATGGGCTGTTCAGCCCGCGGTCTTCGCAACGCCAACGTCCCAACGAAAGCGAAGCTCACCTATTTCCAAGACAAGAGTCTCAAGCTCGACCTACAATACAAGGCGGAAGATCAATGGGAGCTTTGTTTCGAGACGTCAGAACCGCCTACGATCCCCAGCGTTGCGTATCTTGGATTCAGTGCCGAGACTGGAGAATTGAGCGACAACCATGATATCATTAGCGTGAACACGAAGAATCTCTATGATACAAACACGCATAAGAACAAGGATAAAGATGCCAATAGTCCATTCAACAAGCCCGGTCAAAGGACTCTTAAGGGTAAAGGAAAGGGATTGACATCGAGAGAGAATGAGGGAAGCTGGTCTTGGTTCTTTATTAAGTGTTTATTTGGTGTTGCTGTTCTCGCTGGTGGATATGTGGGATACACGGCGTACAGGACGCAACAGAGGCGAAGTCATCGGTTCTAGGAAACTTATGATGAGACAGGTGCAAGTGGAAGGGAGGGATGAATGGGGAGCTGATCACGGGGCCGTTTAGGAGTGCGCAGTGCATGTGGAGGATGTTAAGTTCCCCTCCAATGATGAAGACAGGACTTCCTGGGTAAGGAAAAACTGCATGGGGCAGTAGTCAGTGTCCAGATTTTTGGGGGTTCTTTTAAAAAGTGTAAGTAAAAATGGGAGCGTGTAGTATACCACAGACCAATCAATCAATCATTCAGTCAATCGGTCAGTTGAGGCGGCGACGTCAGCATATGGGATAGGAATAGGAGTAGGCATTGAAAGTAAAAGCGGAATCTACAGCCTGCTAAAGCATCTTCTTTTTTTCTCTTCGACTAAAGTAATTACATGACGAACAGGACGAACTTGGCTACATTCGACTTGTCTTCCTTGAACAACAACAGCACCTCCCAGATAAGTTCTAGGTAAAACGTAATAAAATGAATACAAGAAGTAATCTATTTCTAATACTATACCAAGACTGGCATCGTATCCTCCTCAAGATACCTGCCTACCCACCCACCACACTGTCTACTATACATATCTCCCTTGGCCAGGCAATCACGCATACACACACACACACACACACACTCTCTCTCTCTCTCTCTCTCTCTCTCTCTCTCT
>JANHAD010000209.1:0-47447 GCA_026226035.1 Clarireedia monteithiana
AAAAAAAAAAAAAAAAAAAAAAAAAAAAAAAAAAAAAAAAAAAAAAAAAAAGAATCTCAAACTAATCGGTACCTCTTATTAGCTATCCTCAGAAATTAACCGAGCGGCTAAGAGAGCCAGGTTAGTTGTAGTTTTATTTAAGACTAGCGAAGAAGTGGATAGATATATAAGGAACCGCGTCTATATCGCTAGAATCTCTGTTAGAGCCGAAAAGCTGCTTAATATAGCTAAGTCGACTTAATACTTTAAGTGCTAAGGATTTGGTCACGCGACTTAATTCTGCAAACGTCAGGCTAAGTGTGGCTTATACGCAGAGCCCCACGTGACCTCCTAGCACTCTTGTAATATCTGTAGTACTTGCGGCAAAGTCTGTTCACACTTAGCACTAAAGTGTACTAACTGCTCTCAATCCCACGCTAGCAACTCAAAGCTATGCGAGGTTTATAAAGCGACTAAAAGGACTTTAGTATTTAGACCGGAATATATCACCTGATTCAGTCAGCTGATCTTTAAATTGGATTCTTAAATTGTTATCACTTTCCTTAATATTAGCTTAATATTACTTTAAAATTCGATATTAAGCTTAATGTCAGCTCAAAATCCGATATTAAGCTTAATGTTGTCTTAATGTTGTATAATTAGCTTATTTGGCTTAATGTTTTCCTTAATGCTGTGGAAATCGGATTCGGAGTTTATTACTTTTATTATTATTTATTCTCTTTATTTTCTTTAATACTTAAGATATTGAGTCGACTACTAGGGCTAAACCCTCAATATCTCTTTACTATATAAGGCATTATATATATTTTAACACTATATATACCTAGCCGCTAGCGGGTTAGCCGCTAGCCGACCTACTATAGTCTCAGACTCACACAGGTTGTTAAAACGAATAAAAAAAAAAAAAAAAATATTGAGTCGACTTAGCTATATTTAGTAGCTTCTCAGCTCTAACTAAGATTCCAGCGATATAAACCCGATTCCGGATATATCTATCTACTTCTTCGCTAGTCTTAAAAGAAACTATAACAGATCTAACTCGCTTAATCGTTTAGTTGGCTTCTAAGAATAGCTAATAAAAAGTACCGATTAGTTTGAGGTTCAAAGTAATATTAAAAGTCTTAAACTCTTCTAAGATTAGACTTATACTTTCTAAAGTATTAAAGTTAGTAGTAGAAATCCTATAAAGTACTATCTTAAACTAAGATTTATTCTTCTAAATTAATTTAAAATTAATCAAATTCTTCTAAATATTAAGCTTTTTAATAAAAAAATCAATTGTATAAGAAGGAGTTATAGTTAAGATTTAGTTCTTCTTATTAGTTATACTAATAATAGCTGAGATTACAAGCTTTTTAATACTCTTAGCTTTAAAAGCTTTATTAATTAAGTTGTAAATAATAAGAGCAAAGAAGAGTAACAAAGTATTATAAATCCCCTCTTTTCAGCTTTCCTTATTCGCAACTCGATAAATAAAGCTTTTGAGGCTAAAAAAGTTAAAAGCCCGGTTGTCTCAGCTATTACCAGCATTACTAACAAGAAGAACCTAGTTTTGACTACTACACCTCTCTATACTACCGACTTTCTAATTGAAAAACTTGATATTTAGAAAAATCTTATTAATTTTAAGACTATCTAAAAAGACGAACCTTAGTATAAAGTAGTATTACATAAGATCTTTATAAACGATTTCAATATTTTAGAAGATATAAAACTAGTCTTGAAAGAAATAAAGACTTTTAATTCCTCTCTCAACTTCAAACTAATCGGAATTCCTTATTAGCTCTCTTTAGAAGCTAATTGTATAGCTAAACAAGTGAGATCGATAGTAGTCTTCTTCAAGACTAGTAAGGAAGTTGAGAGGTATATTAAGAACTGAGTATATATTGTTAAAATATTAGTCAAAGTTAAGAAATTACTAAATATAATAAAGTCAACTTAATATACTAAGTATCAAGGATTCGAGTATATAACTTAATTTTGCTGATACTAAGTTAAGTGTAACTTATATACAAAACCTCACTCGACCTTCTAATACTTCTATAGTATTTGTAGTACTTGCGGAAAAACTTACTCTTACTTAGCTCTCAAATACTATAACTACTTTCAACCTTATACTAGCGATTTCAAATTGTGCGAGGTGTATAAGGTAATGAAAAGGGTTATTACTAGCTTATAAATAGCTAGGATATCTGGATATTATAAGTGAATCTCAACAAAAGTTTACTAGAAATTGAAGCAACTCTCTAGCTTGCTATCAACTTAAAAATTGATTTATTAATAATCTAAGAACTTTAGATTATAGCTGAGAATCGGGACTACCTTCAAAGTCGGTCTATATTCTATCTTAGCTTCAATCAGCTCCTAGCGCCAACCTATAAATTCAAGCCTCGAACTTTAATATATACTTCAAAAGTTCTTGAGATTGGAGTAATACTAGCGCCGGATAATTTGGATTCGGACTTATTAATAGTCCGACTAAGTCAAAGAATCAATACACTCAAGATAGTCAATATTTATAACGAGACTAGCTAGCAAGAAAGTGAGAGAGTTAAAACAATTAAGAGAAGCTTGTTTTCAAAGGCTATCTCGAATAATTCGCTTATTTTAGAGGATTTCAACGTTTATTACCTTTAGTAGAACCTCTTAGCAGCTAATACTCAAGTCGGAACCCGATTAATCAGCTAGATTAAAAACAATAACTTTGAACTCTTAAATAAAGTTGAGGTTAAAACCTTCTTTTAAAGCTTTAGCTTTTTAGTCTTGGATCTAATACTTGCTACTTTAAAGATAGTAAGGTATATAGATAATTAGTAAGTATTAGATAGTTTAAGCTTAGATCACTTACCTATCTTCTTTATAATCAAGAATTTAAGTTTTCAAAGCTACTTAAATCTACTTCAGTTCTTTGATACTAAGAAGGCTAATTAGGACTTGTTTAAAGACAAGCTAGTTGATTTGGCTAAGAAGAGTCTAGTTCTCAACTAGGACTTCTTAGAAGTTACAAGAACTAAGTTAAACTTTAAAGTGTCGAGTGTAACTTATTTTGAAGATATTTCTTTCAAGCTAACACGACTAATAGAGCTAGTATCGGCTAGTGCGATTTTGAGAATAAAGCCTAAGTTGAGAGCTAAACTTTAGTAAACCTCTAAGTTAAAAGAATTATAGAAATCGATACTAAAAGTACAAAGAAGTAAAGATTAAAGTCAAAGTTATAATTTAATTAGAAACTTTTACTTTTCAGTTATTAAGTATATTAAATAGAGTTACTAGAATATATTCTTGAAGATAAAAAACCCGAAGTCAATTTTTAAAGCTTTTAACTATATTAAAAGCTACTTAAGTTGTCAACTACCCTCGATTTTAAATTAGTTAACTTTCGATGAAAAAGCAGTTATATTAAGAGCTATTTTATTCCTAAAGCCCCCAATCTCGACTAGTCTTATTTGGGAATCTTATAAAGTCGATACTTAGCTGGAGCTGACTACTAACAAGCTAGAAAAAGTTTATTCAACGAAAATCAAAGAAAAAACTTCAAAGCTAGATAGAATTAGCTAGGAAATTATCACTAAAGCTTACTAAGCTATTCCTAACTTATTCTATAAAGTCTTCAACCTTCTTATCAATTTCGGCTATTATTCGACCTACTAGTACTAAGCTACAAAAGCTATTTTTAAAAAGTTAAAAAAGCTTGATTATTCGATTCTTAAAACTTATAAAGTAATATCGCTATTAAACTACTTTGGAAAGGTTAGTAAGAGGATACTAGTAAAGAGATTAGGCTATTTAGCTAAAACTAGCACCTTACTATATAACTCTCAAATTGGAAGTAAACTGAAAAAGTCTGTAGTTAATACAATGTTATTATTAGCAAATAAAATCGAGGAAAATCATATAAATAAACTTAAGACTTCAGTTTTATTCCTTAATATTAAAGAGGCTTTTGATTATATATCCAAGAATCGACTACTCGCAATTTTAAAAGAGTTAAAACTTCTATTTAATCTTATAACTTAAGTTAGCTACTTCTTAAAAGCTAGATAATTGAGACTAGCCTTTAATAATCAAATTAAGTCTTTTAAACCTATTAATACTAGAATTCCTTAAAGTAACTTGATCAATCCAATTTTATTCTTGATTTATATTAGGAATCTCTTTCTAACTATTAGCTACTCGATTTGAAGTTATATAGATAATATTATGTTAGTAGCTAGCTTAACTAATATTAAGAAGAATTATAAGACTTTAAAAAGAGAGGCTAATAAGTTATATACTCTTGAAATAGCGAATAGTATCGAGTTTAACTTTGAAAAAACCAAGCTAATCTACTTTTTTTCTAAGAATTTAATAACTAATATAGTTAAACTGTTGAACTAATAAGTTATACACTCCTCCAAGCTAGTAAAGTAGCTAGGAATTTAGTTTAATAATATACTAAAATATAAAAATTATATCTTAATCTAAATTAGTTAAACTAAATCAACTTTCCTTTGAATTAGCTAATTAGCTAATATTTAAACTAGCTTATTTTCTTTCGCTATATATTAGCTATATATTACTTATATTATTAGTATCTTAGACTATAGCTCTCTGATTTAATATAAAGAATAAACTAGTTTTAATAGCTAACTTCGTAATCTTCAAAATCTCGCTTTCTAAAAGATATTAAAAGTATTTAAAACTAATCCAACTTTAATTATAGATATTGAAGTTATATTAGCTCCCTCAGATATTCGCTTGAACGCTGTAATCTATTAATATACTTTTCAATCTTTTAAACTCTTAAGAAACTATCTAATTTATAAACTTCTTTAAAAAGATTATTAAAACAATTATTATAATAACTATTATAATATTATAAGCTTAAATAGCGACTAGCTAGTTCTGCTACAAATTAAAAGACTTAAGTTAAAGCCGAAGTTAAAACTAACTTAAATCGATTGAATTAGGTAGTTAATATATCTACTAATCAATATAACTAGCTTGGAATTAATATAACTATTTAAATTCCCTCTTTGAACTCTAACTACTCTCTATAATATTCAGATTAGCTGATTATCAAAAGAGGATAAAATATTAAATTATTAGAATATAGTACTAATAAAAGTTTATAATTAGTACTTCTTCTATATTAATAAATCTCAATTGTAAATCGAGACTAAAATAGAAGTTAGATTAACTCTTTTAGATACTAATTAAAAGCTAATCTAAATATATAAGTAGAATATTAACTTAAATCAGCTAGTCTATAATAATAAATTAGAAGAGATTATTTAGATTATCGAATTAGCTTGTTAACTAGCTTAGTTAAACTAAGAATATATAATATATAATAATAACTAAGTTGCTTTACTTAGACTTCAATTGCTAAATAACAATTTTAAGTAAAACTAACTAATAAAGATATATAATGTTAATATTCAAATAGTTAATAAAAATATTAATATCAATTTAATTTAAGTTCCAAGTTACTACAATGTTAATAGTAATAAAATAGTAGATAAGTTGATTAAAGTAGATATTAGTAAAAAGCTAGACTTTTATATAACTAGCTTCGCCCACTTAGACACTAGCATTAAAAGAATTAAAACTTAAAAATAAGAGTTAGTACTAAACCAAGCTAAATCCAAACTTAAATATACTAACTTCAAAACTAATTATACTTTAACTTATAAATTAACTTCTAGATTTAAGCTAATAATCTTCTCTAAAACTAAGCGAGCTATAATCAACGCCTTTTACTAATTTAAATTAAGCTATAACTATCTTAAAGCTTATATATATCGCCTCAGCTTGACTAATAACAACAAGTATAAATATAATAAAAAGAAAACTCTTAAATATCTTTTTATTAGTTATTATCTACTCGCTAATACTTACACTAAATTTAAAGACTTTCTTAATATATATTATTTTAGCTTACCCCTCTTATTAGATACTAAGCCTAGTATTAAAACTACCCTCGAATTCTTATATAAGATTAAAATCTACATTTAGAAATATTATTTAACCTAATCACTTAACCTAGTTACCTAACTTTTAAACTGCTTATTAATTAAATTAGAATTATCAAATTGTTATTATTAATATTTAATATCAGCCTAATATTCGATATTTAAACAGATAATATTTAATATCGTCTTAATATTATACAATTAAACTAGTTTAGCTTAATACTTTCTTTAATATTATAATTTTAAATTTGAAGTTTAAAAGCTATTTCTATTATTTTATTATTATTTCCTTATTTAAAGTTAAACTCTTAATATCTCTTTATTATATATAGTATTGTATATACTTAAAACTTATATATAACTAGCCGCTAGCAGGTTAGCTGCTAGTCAACTTACTATAATCTCAAACTTATATAAGTTGTAAAAATGAATAAAAAAAAAAAAAAAAAAAAAAAAAAAAAAGTATTATAAATCAAGATAAATCGATTTGAAAGCTTTAGTTTAACTTTAGACTTAATCTTAGCTTAGACTATCTACTATTTAGTATTAACTCTAAAGGCGTTAGCAGTAATAATATTAGCGAATGAAGGTTAGATTAATATAAACTGGATTATTAAGATAGTGAGAGTTATTAGAAAAGTTACTAAAAGCTTAGTTTTTTTTTTTTTTTTTTTTTTTTATTCATTTTAATAATCTATATAAGTCTGAGATTATAGTAAGTTGGTTAACAGCTAATCCGCTAGCAGCTAGATATATATAATATATTAAGTATATAAAATACTATATATAATAAAAGGATATTAAGAGTCTAGCTTTAATTAAAGAAATAATAATAATAATAATATTTAAACTTTAAATCCAAACTTATAATATTAAAGAAAATATTAAATTAAACTAATCTAATTATATAATATTAAGACTATATTAAATATTAAGTATTCTAATATTGTATATTAAACTAACATTAAGTTTAATAATAATAATTTAATAATCCAATTTGATTAGTAAGTAATTTAGAGGTTAGATAATCGAGTTAAATAATATTTCTAAGTATAGATCTTAATCTCGCGGAGAAATTCGAGGGTGGCTTCGATATCGAGCTTGATATTTAATAAAAGAGGGAGGTTAAAGTAATATATATTAAAAGAGTTTTTAAACTTTATTCTAGCGCTAGCTAATAAGCGATAATTAATAAGAAGGTATTTAAAAGTCTTATTTTTTCTAATATTTATATTTATTATTATTAGTTAAACTAAGTTAGTATATATAAATCTTAATATAATTATATTCTAGCTTTAGCTAGTAGAAGGCGCTAGCTGTAGCTCGCTTAGTCTTAGAAGGAATTACTAGCTTGGATCTAAAAACTAATTTGTAAGTTGAAATATAATTAATCTTGAAATCAATATATTTTAACTTGGATTTAACTTAATTTAATACTAATTCTTATTTTTACATCTTAATTCTTTTAATACTAGCGCCTAGATAAATAAAGCTAGTTATATAAAAGTCTAGTTTTTTACTAGTATCTACTTTAACTAACTTATCTACTATTTTATTCTCATCGATATTATAGTAGTTAAGAACTTAAACTAATTTGATACTAATACCTTTATTAACTATTTAAGTATTAGTATTATATATCTTTATTAATTAGTCTTAATCTAAGTTATTATTTAGCAACTATAACTTAAGCAAAGTAGCCTAATTATTATTATAAACTATATATTCTTAGTTTAACTAAGCTAATTAGCTAGCTAATTTAATAGCTTAAATAATCCTTTCTAATTCACTATTATAAACTAGCTAATTTAGATTAATATTCTATTTATATACTTAGATTAACTTTTGATTAGCATTTAAAAAAACTAATTTAACTTCTATTTTAATCTCTATTTACAATTAAAACTTGTTAATATAAAAGAAGTATTGATTATAAGTTTATATTAACACTAAGTCTTAGTAGTTCAAAGCTTCGTTTTCTTTAAAAAGATAGCTAATCTGGATGTTAAAAGAGCTAGCAAAAATCTAAAAAAGGAATTTAAATAGCTATATTAATTCCAAGCTAGCTATATCGATTAATAAATATATTAACTATTTAATCTAATCAATTTAAATTAGTTTTAGCTTCAACTTTAACTTCGACTTTTTAATCTATAACAAGACTAGTTAGTTGCTATCTAAGCTTATAATATCATAGTGATTATTTTAATAATCTTTTTAAAGAAGCTTATAAATTAGATAACTTCTTAAAAGTTTAAAAGATCGAAAGGCGTATTAGCAGGCTGCAGCGTTCAAACAAATATCTAAAGAAGTTAATATAACTTCAATATCTATAATTAAAGTAAAACTAGTTTTAAATACTTTTAATATTTTCTAGAGAGCAAGATTCTAAAAGCTGCGAAGTTAGTTATTAAAATTAGTTTATCTTTTATATTAAATCGAGAAGCTATAATCTAAGATGCTAGTAATATAAGTGATATATAGCTAATATATAGTGAAAGAGAATAAATCGATTTAAATATTAGTTAGTTAGCTAATTCGAAAGAAGATTGATTTAACTTAACTAATTTAGATTAAGATATAATTCTTATATTTTAATATATTATCAAATTAAATCTCTAGCCACTTTACTAGCTTAGAAGAGTATATAACTTATTAATCTAGTAATTTAATCGAATTAGTTGTTAAACTTCTAAAAAAGTAAATTAGTTCAATTTTTCCTAAGTTAAACTTGATACTATTCGCTATTTCAAGAGTATATAACTTGTTAGCCTTTCTTTCCAAAGTCTCATAGTTCTTCTTAATACTAGTTAAGCTAACTATTAATATAATATTATTTATATAACTCTAGATTAAGTAACTAATAGTCGAGAAAAGATTCTTAATATAAATTAAAAATAAAATTAAACTAATTAGACTACTTTGAAGAATTCTAGTATTAATCAGTTTGAAAAGCTTAATTTGACTATCAAAGGCTAGTCTTAGCTGTCTAGCTTCTAAGAAGTAGCTAATCTAAGTTATAAGACTAAATAAAAGTTTTAACTCTTTTAAAACTATAAGTAACTAGTTCTTAGATATATAATTGAAAGTCTCTTTGATATTAAGAAATAAAACTGATGTTTTCAACTTAGTTATATAATTTTCCTTGATTTTATTTGCTATTAACAACGTTATATTAATTACAGACTTTTTCAACTTACTTTTAATTTGAAAGTTATATAATAAGATGTTAGTTTTAATTAAATAGTTTAATCTCTTTATTAGTATTCTCTTATTAACTTTTCTAAAATAATTAAATAGTGATATTATCTTATAAGCTTTAAAAACTAAATAATTAAGCTTTTTTGATTTTTTAAAAATAGCTTTTATTACTTAGTACTAATAAGTTAAGTAATAGTCGAAATTGATAAGAAGGTTGAAGACTTTATAAAATAAATTAAGAATAACTTAATAAGTTTTAATAATAATTTCTTAATTAATTCTATCTAGCTTTAAGAGTTTAATTATAATAGTTTTAATCTTAGTTTAAACTTCAACTTTCTAAATAGTATATTCAAAGTTATTAATTTAAAAAACTAATTAGTTAATAACTTTCTTAACTTTGTTGAATTCGATATAGTTATAGAATATTTCAATTAAATTAAGAATTTAGCTTTGTTAGTTATAAAAGTTAGTCAAAGTATAAACTTTAATTAATAAATTCTAAACTTTTAAAATAAGTTTATTAATAGGATTATTATTAGTAATCTAAGTAGTAGTAAACTTTAAGTTTTTATTAATTTCTTTTAAAATAAAAGAGTTAGTTTATTTAAAAAAGTGGAATAAAATTCTATTAAATCTAGTTGTAATATTAAAAGTAAATTTAGTAAGAAGGTTTAAGTTTAAAATATTTAAAAGACTAAATAAGTTAATATTTAAATAAAATTTAAAAGTTATTAAAAGTAATAACAAAATAGTAATATTTATAGAAGTATCTATATTATTCAGTATATTTAGAAGGTTAAATTGAATTGTAGTTAATATTAAAGAAAAAGAAGTTAAGTATTAATTAATAAAAGTTAAAAAAGTAGTTATTTTAAATATTCTTAATATCGAAATTAATATTTTATTTTTTAAAAAGTATATTAATATTAGAAAAGTTTTTACAAACTTTTAGATAGTTTTTTTATTGATTTCTAAATCTTGATTCTTTAATATTATTTTAATATTATTTTAAATCTACGATTTATACTTAATATTATTTTAATATCGAATTATTTAAAAATGTTAGAAGTGGTGGCGACGACGATATCTTAGGAATTATAAATTGTACTAATATATAATTTGCTTTATTAGATCTATAAAGTTTTAATAAGTTTTATTAAAACTTATTAATAATATTTTTAATAAGTTTTAATACTTTTATTAATATTTTTAGTTTTTTGAAAATTTTTTGAAATTTAGTAATATAAAGTTAAAATCGATGAAATCGATAATAATAATAATATTTTAATAATATTAAGTTATATAATAAAACTAATTATTTTATTGAATTCATTGTACTTATAATTATTAAAAGTATTGAAAGATCAAATTGATTTAAACTAAGAGCTTAGTTGTAATAATCTTAGTTTTAATTTAAACTTCGATTTTATTTAAAAATCTTCTTTTTATTATATTTACACTTATTATTACTAGTTAAACCGAGTTAATATATATAAGCTTTAAAGTAGTTATAGCCTAGCTTTAACTAATAAAAGGTGTTAATTATAACTTATTTAATCTTAAAAGAAACTATTATTTTAGATTTAAATATTAATTTATAGATTAAAATATAATTAGTTTTAAATTCTATATTATATTTCAATTTAGTATATTATTCTAATACTAATTCTTACTTCTAAGTTTTAACTTTCTTAATACTAATATCTAAGTAAGCGAAGTTAGTTATATAAAAGTCTAACTTTTTATTAATATTCATTTTAGTTAACTTATTTATTATTTTATTCTTATCGATATTATAGTAGTTAGAAATTCAAGCTAATTTAATATTAATACTTTTATTAACTATTTAAATATTAATATTATATATCTTTATTAGTTGCTTTTAACTTAAGTTATTATTTAACAATTGAAGTTTAAGTAGAGTAATTTAATTATTACTATAAACTATATATTCTTAATTCAGCTTAGTTAGTTAATTAACTAATTTGATAACTTAAATAATCCTCTTTAATTCATTATTATAAACTAATTGATTTAAACTAATATTCTATTTATATATTCAAATTAACTTTTGATTAGTATTTAAAAGAGTTAGTTTAACTTTTATTCTTGTTTTAGTTTATAATTAGAATTTATTAGTATAAAAGTAATATTAATTATAAACTTGTATTAATATTAATTCTTAGTAATTTAAAGTTTTATTTTCTTTAGAAAAACGATTAATTCGAATATTAAAAAGGTTAGCGAAAGTCTAAAGAGGGAATTTAAATAGTTATATTAGTTCTAAGCTAGTTATATCGATTAACAAGTATATTAACTACTTAATTCAATTAATTTAAATTAGCTTTAACTTTAACTTTGATTTAAACTTCTTAATTTATAATAAGATTAGCTAGTTACTATCTAAGCTTATAGTATTATTATAATTATAATAACTATTATAATAATTTCAATATTTCTTTTAAAGAAACTTATAAATTAGATAACTTCTTAAAAGTTTAAAAGATTAAAAAGTGTATTAATAAACTATAATATTTAAATGAATATTAAAAGAGACTAACATAGCTTTGATATTTATAATTAAAGTAGAATTAGTTTTAAATACCTTTAATATTTTTTAAAGTATAAGATTTTAAAAGTTACAAAGTTGACTATTAAAACTAGTTTATTTTTTATACTAAATTAAGAAGTTGTAATTCGAGATATTAGCAATATAAGTAATATATAGCTAGCATACTATAAAAAGAAATAAGCTAGTTTAAATATTAGTTAATTGACTAATTTAAAGGAAGGCTAATTTAATTTAATTAATTCGAATTAAAATATAATTCTTATATTTTAATATATTATCAAACTAAATTCCTAGCTACCTCACTAACTTAGAAAAGTGTATAACTTCTTAATTTAGTAATTTAACTATATTAATTGCTAAATACTTAAAAAAGAAGTAAATTAACTTAGTTTTTTTAAAATCAAACTTAATACTATTTATTATTTTAAAGATATATAATTTATTAACCTCTTTTTCTAAAGTTTTATAGTTCTTCTTTAAGCTAGTCAAGTTAATAGCTAGCGCGATATTATTTATATAACTTTAAATTGAATAACTAATAATTGAGAAAAGATTCTTAATATAAATTAAAAATAAAATTGAACTAATTAAACTACTTTAAAAGATTCTGATATTAATAAATTTGAAAAACTTAATTTGATTATTGAAAGCTAGTTTTAATTATTTAGCTTCTAGAAAGTAACTAATTTAGATTATAAAATTAAATAGAAGTTTTAACTCTTTTAAAATAGTAAGTAATCGATTTTTAATTATATAATTGAAAGCCTTTTTAATATTAAGAAATAAAATTAATATCTTAAACTTATTTATATAATCTCCTTTTATTTTATTTACTAGTAAAAACATTATATCAATTATAAACTTTTTTAATCTACTTTCAATTTAAAAGTTATATAATAAAGTATTAGTTTTAGTTAAATAGTTTAATCACTTTATTAATATCCTTTTACTAACTTTCTTAAAATAATTAAATAGTAATATTATCTTATAAGTTTTAGAAACTAAATAATCAAGCTTTTTTAACTTTTTAAAAATAGTTCTTATTACTTAATACTAGTAATTTAAATAGTATTTGAAATTGATAAGAAGGTTAAAGACTTTATAAAATAAATTAGAAATAATTTAATAAACTTTAATAATAATTTCTTAGTTAATTCTATTTAGCTTTAGAGTTTTTCTTTTAATTTTTATTAAATAAACTCTTTTTAACTTACTAGCAGTTAACTTAAATTAAATATTGATTTTATAAGTATCTTAAATAGAACTAGTTGAAATTAAAAGTTTTAAAAATAAAGTAGCTTTTAAAATAGCCGCTTTTTTATCGAAAGTTAACTAGTTTAAAATCGAGGGTAGTTAGTAACTTAAGTAGCTTTTAGTATAGTTAAAAGCTTTAAAAATTAACTTCAAGTTTTTAATTTTTAAGAAAGTATTCTAATAACTCTATTTAATATACTTAATAGTTGAAAAATAAAAGTTTCTAATTAAGTTATAACTTTAACTTTGACTTTCACTTCTTTATACTTTTAATATTGATTTTTATAATTCCTTTAATTTAAAAGTTTATTAAAGCTTAGCTCTCAGTTTAAACTTTATTCTTAGAATTATACTAATCGCTACTAACTCGATTAATTATATTAATTTGAAAGAGATATTCTTAAAATAAGTTATATTCGATATTTTAAACTTTATTCTAGTTTTTATAATTTTTAAAAAGTTTTAGTTGAAAATTAAACTCTTTTTAATTAAATCTACTAACTTATCTTTAAATAAATCCTAATTAACCTTCTTAGTATTAAAGAATTGAAGAGGATTTAAGTAGCTTTGAAAATTTAAATTCTTGATTATAAAGAAAATAAGTAAATAATTTAAATTTAAATTGTTAAGTACTTGCTAGTTATCAATACACCTTACTACCTTTAAAGTAGTGAATATTAGATTTAAAACTAAAAAGCTAATACCTTGAAAGAAGGTTTTAATCTCGATTTTATTTAAAAGTTCAAAGTTATTATCTTCAATCTAATTAACTAATTAGATTCTAACTTGAATATTAATTATTAAAAGGTTCTACCAAAGATAATAAATATTGAAATCTTTTAAAATAAACGAATTAGTTGAAATAGCTTTTAAAAATAAATTTCTTTCTATTATTTTAAACTTTTCACTTTCTTATTAATTAATTTTATTATAAACGTTGACTATTTCAAATATATTAACTTTCTAATCTAGTCGAACTATTAATAAGTTTAAATCTAAATTATTCGACACTAATATTATTTTAATCTTAAAAACTTTTAAAGTATATATTAAAATTTAAAACTTGAATTCACAAGTTAATATTAAGAGTTAGTTGAAATTAGAGTGAGATATAGACTAGCTTTGAAGATAATTCCGATTCTCAATTATAATTCAAAGTTCTTAAATTATTAATAAGTCGATTTTTAAATTAATAATAAGTTAAAAAGTTATTTTAGTTTCTAATAAACTTTTATTAAGATTTACTTATAATACTTATATATCTTAATTATTTATAAACTGATATTAACTCTTTTCATTACTTTATATACTTTATATAATTTTAAGTTACTAATATAAAGTTGAGAGTAATTATAATATTTTAAAGTTAAGTAAGTATAAACTTTTTTATAAATATTATAAATATTATAAAAATACTAAAAGGTTGAGTAAAGCTTTATATATAAACTATACTTAGTTTAATATTAATAAAATTAAATTATATACTTGAATCTTTAGTATTTAGTATATTAAGTTAACTTCAAGTTTTCTTATATTTATATAATAAAGTATTAAGATATTAAACTTGTTTAATAAAGAACTTATATTAAATAATAAATATATATTATCTTTCTTATAAAACTTATCACTATTTGAAAGAGGTAATAAAAATAGTATTATCAGCAACTTTTTAATATTTATTATAACTTATAAATTTTAACTTTATTTAAAACTAAAAATCGACTTTAGACTTTTATACTTAGCGCCTTTCAAAGAGATAGTAGAGAGCTATTAAAAATATAATCTTTTTACTAATCCTTAAGCTAAATAGAAAGGTTTTAAATAATAATATAATAATAATAGTTATTAATAACTGTTTATATATAATCGAAAAGGAGGCTAAGCTCTAATATATAATAATAAACAAGTTTGTAATTAATATTAATAAATTTATATTTTTATATAAAGATTTAAAGTAGAGAGTTATAGTATATATACTAAATAATAAAGTAGTAAGTTTCTTAATTATATCTTTTTTAAATATAAATAGTAGTAATACCTTTATCTATTAAAACTTAATATTAATATAAAATTGAAGAGAAGTAAATACTAAAATAGCTAGCTTCGCAAATATAACGAAAACCTTGAAAAACTTAAAAGTAAACTTTTAATTAATAAAGATTTATATTATAGTAGTTGCTTTACTAACCTTACTTATAAGTAAGCTACTTTTAATTAATAATAATAAGTATATCTTTATTATAATAAAGAGATAAATACTTTTTAATAGACTACAATCTTATATTTTATACTAGATATTATATAAATAAATTAGAAAGTTTATTTTAATAGATATTCTAGTAATTATATCTATTTATATCAACTAAGTAATTATCTTTATAAGTATTTAAATTTGAAAGCTACTTCTTATATAAGAAAATATTAAGATTGTTAAATAAATATTAAATAGAATATTAATAGCTAGACTTGAAAAATAGTATAACTATATAATAACTAGAATACTTACTATTATATTAAATTTACTTTAATATATAGTAGTAGTTACTTTTAAATTGATTAAGAAAAAAACTTTTATATAAACTAAACTAGCTTTAATAAACTACTACCTCTTTTATTATAAAGTAAATCTATATATAAAATATATAATCTAAATTATCTCCTTTTTAAAACCTATTCACTCTTTTCAACTTTTCTATATAAACAAAGTAGTATAAGAAATTAAATAGTAGCTAACTATATAAAGATATAACTCTAGTTATTAAAGCTATTACAATTTTATAAGATACTATTATATTATTTACTACGAATATTATAGAACTTGTATAGACTAATATAAAAGCTTAGTAAATACTAATTATATTATAAAAGTATATTATACTAATTATTATAACCTCTTCTTAACTAGTTATATTAACTATCTAACTACTTTAAAGAAAGTAAATAATTAATTAATTAAAGTTATATAGAAATCTCTTAAAACAATTTATAGATATTTGAATACTTTATAAAAGTAGAAGGAAATTTTAACTACTTCTATTTTAATAATCAAAGTCTTATAAACTACTTTGTTAAATAAATATACTTGTAAATAATATAGCTCTCACATTTTAGTATATAAAGAAGTAAAATCACAAAGTATAAAGATATACTTTTAAATCTAATATAAAGTAACTTTATATAAAAACTTTAATTTAATATAACTCTTAGTATAAAGTATTATACTTAGTAATAAAAGTGAACTCTTTTTATTAAATAAAGAAATAAAATTAGATATATACTTTATATAATAAATAGTATACTCTATTTATAATAAAAGTGAAATTGTTTTTTATAAGTTTATAATTTTCAAATAAAGTAAACTAATATTAGGAGATTATAATTATATTATATTACTATCTTATATCTTATATTAAAAGAGAAAATTAATATCCTCTATTTATAAAAACTATAAGTAAGTGTAAATACTCGAATATAAAATTATTTAAATTATAAATATTATACTTTAGTAGACTTTTAAAATTAAGTAGATAAAAATATTTAAAAAAACTACTAACCTCAAATAATAATATATATTTAAAAAGAAGTAGGCTTTTATATATAGTAGTGATAGCTAATTAAAAGCTGGGATTTATTATAAAATAAAGTTAATAAATTCTTGATTCTTAATATATATAAGTATTTATAAACTTTAAAAACTTTAAACTATATTATAAACTTTATAATAAAAAAGAAAATAATAATAAATAGCGATTTTAATATACAATATAAGATATTTAAGCTAAACTCACTCTCTTTATATAATAGTAATAAACTTATATAGTAGATTATATTAAATAGAATAGATTTTATAGAAGCTTTTAATTAAATAATATATAATATAAAATATATCTTCAATTTTACTTTCTTGAATATCTTTTTTATAATTATATATATTTATATAAACTTATATAGTAGCTTAGATTATAAAATTTAAATAATAATATTTCTTAGTTATAAGTAAGTTTTACTAGATTAGTTCTATTATTAAATATTAAATAAGAAGTTTAATATATTTATAATTTTAATATAAAGCGATATAATATTTCTCTTAATACTTAGTTTTCAAGTTATAACTAAGAAGCTAAATATATAAATCAAGTTCTTTATTATAAATTTACAATTAATACTAAAAATAATTAGTAAGTTAGATTGCGAAGATAGTATCTTAACATTATAATAGATATTAGAGTATAAAGAGATATATAAACTATACTATTAATTTTATATAAACTAAATATAATAACAAACTTTTTTAAAAATAAAGACTTTCTTTACTATAATAGAAAAAACTAAATAAGAATATTAATATTAAGTTTTAAATAATATTATAGATAATAAAGCTTTCTATAAAGTAATAAACTAATATAAACTTATATTTAACTTTAAAGCTCTTTTATTAAAAGTGAACAAAGTACTAATTGAAGATATAAAAGAAAAAGTAAAGATATTATATTATAAAATACTAAATCGATTCTTAGTATTAGATAATTTACAAAGCAACTTTTTAAAGAACTAAACTAATATAAAATATCTATTATAAGAAAAGATAGTTTTAATAGAGAAGATAAAGCTAAGTATAATTAGAGTTATAAATATTTTCTTTAGAATTAACTATATTACTATTTAACTCTTGAAAGTATATTAGAATAATATTAAAGGAATATTATATATTATATATAATTACTATTTAATACTAAGCTATTACTTAGATATATAGAAGTTAATAGAGATTATAATATTATTAAAAGTTAATAAGAAAGATTAGACTTTAATATATTTATAATATTTAATCGCATTACTTTTATATATTAGAAAAAAGTTAAAAAGGATTATTATAAAGTATATTATATAAACAATACTTACTTATTAAATATTCAATTTATAATATAATAAGATATTATCGAAATAGTTAGTAATAGATTTAATTATCTCTTTTATATATAATATAAAGATAGTTTTTATAAAAAGATATTAAGTTATTATAATTATTATAAATATATAAAATACCTTCGATACTTTTCTACTTTAATAGCTACTAATTAAAATAATAAAGTAGAGATAGTCAATAATAGCTTTCAAATTAATTTAAAAGTTTCTTAGTAAGTACTAAATATAAATATAATTAGAAAAAACAATTATATTTAATAATATAATTGTATATAACACTTTACAAAGATTCTCACTTTTATTAATACTTTATATACTTTATCTAATTAAGCTTCTTAATTAAAATTAATAATTATATTTTAAGTATATAAATAATATTTATCTTTATCAAGTTATTAAATTATTGAACTTTAATATTAAGTTACTTATAATGAATATATATTAAATCAAGTAATAAAAGTAAGAAAATAAAATAATATTTATATTTAAGAAATTGGAAATAATCTACTTTTTTAAATATTAAAGAGATTACTTGTTAAAGTATATAATAGATAATAAGTTTATAATTCGACTTATTATAATAACTAAAGTAGAAAAAGAGTAGTTTATATTATACTAACTAAAAATCTAGTTTAATCGAAAACTAAACTTCAAATAATATATCTTTAAACAAGTAATTAAAATTAAGAAAGTTATTTATTATATTCGCAATCTTACTTAAATCAAGAATAAGTTACTAGTTATTATATTATATAAAGTTACTATTATATATATCCTCTTTTTAATTCTATATAAAATAGAAACTTAGTATATAAAATATTATTATTCTTTACAAGCTAATAGATTCTTTAAAAATAAGATTATTAATATAAACAATAGTTAATATATCGATATTATTAATAAAATCTTAATGTAAATAACTAGAAGTATATTATTAATATAAAAAACAACTTTACTAATAACTTTTTTTTAAAATACAAAGCTTCTTTTAAAATAAATAGTATTTAAGTAAACTAAAATAAAGTTTATATTATATCTTTATATAGTAGATTTATAATACTTTTTAGTAAAATAAATAGAATCTATTTATATTAACTAGTATTATTATATCTATATATAATATCAAGGTTAATTAATCTTTATTATATTATACCTTTATTTAATATCTTTATATTTCTTTTCAAGAAGCTAGGAAAACTCTATTATAAATAAAATAAAGGAAGAAGTTATTAAAGTTTTTAAATAATAGTAAATAGTCTTTTTAATTATAAATATTATAATATTCTCAAATAGATCTAAAAAAATAATAAACAAAGAATATAAAGTTAAATATAACTTTGTAATATACTAAAATATTTAGTAGATTAGTATTAGTTATAATATTTTAAATTTATTATTATATATATTCGATATAAAAGTAATTAGAGTATAAAAAGTATTATAATATACTTTACAACTTCTATTATAATATAGTTTATAATAGATTTAGCTATATATCAATAATACTTTAGTTATCTAATATATCTAAAGCGAAGTAATAATCTTCTTATAATAAACCTTTTTATACTATTAAAATATAATAGAAATTAGAAATATAAAAGTATATTAAGTATTAGAATATATTAATATTATAAGTAATAAAACTGTAAATACTTTAGTAGATTTAAAGATTAAATAAATTATAATAAAAAGTAATTTAATAATTAAACTAATAACTAGTAGTTTATATTTAATAATACGAAGTATATACAATTATATTTAAACTATATAATAAGCTAAAGTCTAATTAAAACTTTCTACTAACTATAAATATTAAGTTAATATATACTAAGTAAAGATGTTTTTAAAACTCGAACTTCTTTATATTAAACTTCACTACTTACTAGTTTTTAAAATAGTATATAGTAACTTTATATAGTATTACTAAAAGTTTTTATATACAAATATAAACTTGAAATATTTATATAAGTATTTGAAAATACTAAAGTATATTGTTTATTATAAGCGAGTATAATAAACTTTTAATAAATAATCACTTCATTCTATTTACTTATTATATAATATAATAAAGAGATTATAATATTTATAGTAGCTTGTTATAAAGTTAACTTACTTCTTTAAATTATTAGAAGTAATAGAATTTTACTTATATATCTACTTCTACTAATATAAAAGTATAACTACTTATTTTAACAACTCTTAAAACTTCTTTCCTTCTTTCTCTTTCTATTTCTCTACTCTCTTTATTTATCTTCTCTCTCTTTCTTTCCTTTTTCTTTTATTTAAAATTGTAAATAATTAGTAATTTAAATTATATAAATAACAGCTTTAAAAAACTATAATAATAATATTTATATATAAATTTAAAAGTATTTATAAAGTACTTTGTAATTAGATAAGAAACTCTACTCTCTCTCTTTAATTAATAAAGATAAAGACTTTAAATTATAATAAAGGTTTAATCTATTATATATATAGAATATCTTTTAAATAAATATTTTATATTTAGTTAACTTAATATATCTCTATACTCTTTAAAAGGTACTAAGATAATAGACTTAACTTACTATTTAATAAACAAAAATAACAACTCTCTCTCTCTCTTTATTAAATTAACTTTATTATATTTAATAATTTCTTAACTTTAATTAATATTCTAATAATATAAACTTAATTCTTTATATATCTCTCAACTTCCTCACTAGTCTTAAAAGAGACTATTATTAATTCAACTTACTTAACTATGTGATTAGCTTTTAAAAATAATTAATAAGAAATTTTAATTAGTTTAAAGTTGAAAAAAAAGTTAAAAATCTTTATTTCTTTTAGAACTAGTTTTATACTTTTAAAGATATTGAAGTTACTTATAAAGATTTTATATAATACTACTTTATATTAAGATTTATCTTTTTAAATAGTTTTAAAATTAATAAGATTTTTCTAAATATCAAGTTTCTCAATTAAGAAATTAGTAATATAAGAGAATATAGTAATTAAAATTAAGTTTTTCTTATTTACAATGTTAGTAATAATCGAGATTATTAAGCTTTTAACTTCTTTAACTTTAAAAGTTTTATTTATCAAGTTGTGAATAAAGAGAGTTAAAAAGAGAGTTAAAATATTATAAATTAGAATTAGTTGGTTTTAAAGTTTAGATTTATTTTATAACTTAATTTTAAACTTTATAATCTTCTATTTAAAAGTTTTAAAAGCTCTAATAACAACGATATTAGTGAAAGTAGCTTGAGTTAGATTTTAAACGATTTTAGTAATTTTTAATAACTAAATTTTTAAAATAATAAAAGTTATTAAATAAGTTATTAGAAAAGTTATTAAAAGTATAATAGAAGTTTTAATAAAAGCTTTAGTTTTAGCTTAGACTTCGATTTAATAGATTATATATTTTAGATTATTGATTTAAAAGACTAATTAATTAGTAACTTTTTTAACTTTTCTGAATTCAGTATAATCTTAGAATATTTTAATAAAATTAAAAATAAAGCTTTGTTTTTTATAGAAGTTAATAAAAGTATAAACTTTAACTAATAAATTCTAAATTTCTAAGATAAGTTTATTAGCTAAATTATTAGTAAAGGTTATATTAAAGGTTAATTTCAAGTTTTTATTAATCTAATCTATTAAGAATAAATTAGCTTTTTTAAAAAGATAGAAAAGAATAATATTAAGTTTAATAGTAATATTAAAAGTAAATCTAATTAAAAGATTTAAACTTAGTATATTTAAGAGGCTAGATATATTAAAGTTAAAATTGAATTGAAGTGTTTTAGATAATAATAACAATGATATAATATTTATAATAGTGTTTATAATATTTATAATTATTAGAGAGTTTAACTAAATAACTATTTATATTAAAAAAGTGTTGGAATCTAAAATTAAATATTAAATAGAAGTTAAAAAGTCTATTTTAAAAACTAATAATAATATATTATTTAATATAATATATTATAACTTAAATAAATATCTTTAACTTTTAAATATATTTTAATTTCTTAATATTCTCAAATATTCACAATTAAATAAATTATATTTAATATTATATCCTTTAATATTATTAGTTTAAATAATTGAAATAATTGTTTGAAAGTGTCGAAAGTAGTGGCAATAATAGTATCAATAATAATATCTTAAATGCTAAAAGAGGTATTAAAATATAAATAAGTTTTATTAGTTTATAAATATATATTAAACCTAGTTATATCTTTTTATTAATATTTTTTATTGATATTTGATAATTTTTCAATATTTTTATATTTTTAAAGCTTTTTAATAAAAAATTCGAAATATAAAATAAAAATCCGCGAAATCGATAATAATAATAATATTTTAATAATACTAAGTTTTATAATAAAATCGATTACTTTATTGAATCTATTATATTATAATTAATAAAAGTATTAAAGAAATAAGTTGATTTAAATAATAATTCGCGATTTTTTAATAAAAGTTATTCGTTGAAATATTATAATTATAATAATTATTATATTTATATAATAGTTACTAAGAGTTCTTAATAATAAGAAATAACTTTAAATACTTTCTTTCTAATTCCTTTTATATAATATATTAACTTATAACAAATATCGCTAATATTTAGTAATCTACAAAGTAGTTCTTTTTACTTATTTAATTAAATCCCTTTTTCTTTTCTTAGATTATAAAAATTTATTAAAAATCTTTTTTCTTTTCTTAATTTTATAAAAATTCATTAAGAATCGATTATAGATTTTATATATTAATTATATTCTTTTCCTTTCTTTAATTTAAATAAATCCTATTAATAATTATAACCTACTTTATTTCTCTTTATATTTTCACTTAAAGTTATAATATATAAATAAAAGTTGAAAGTAGAGAATTATATTATAAAGTTATTTAAGTTGTGAAAATTTGTTAAATATTGTTTATAGATATAAATAGTATTATTAAAAGTGATAATAAAGTAAAACAATTTAATCTTAGTTTTTAAAAGATAAGAATTATTTTAAAGTTTATAAAAGATACTATATATAAATATTAAATTTTTGTTCTTTAAATTTTAAACTTATTTATATAATCTTTTTTAATTTTATTTATTAGTAAAAATACTATATTAACTACAAACTTTTTTAATCTACTTCTAATTTAAAAGTTATATAATAAAATACTAATCTTAATTAAATAGTTTAAATACTTTATTAATATTCTTTTATTAACTTTTCTAAAATAGTTAAATAGTAATATTATCTTATAAACTTTTAAAATCAAGTAATTAAATTTTTTTTACTTTTTAAGAATAACTTTTATTACTTAATATTAATAAATTAAATAATATTCAAAGTTAATCAGAAAGTTGAAAACTTTATAAAATAAATTAGAAATAGTTTAATAAACTTTAATAATAATTTCTTAACTAATTCTATTTAACTTCAAAGTTTTTTTTTTAATTTTTATTAAATAAACTCTTTCTAATTTACTAGCTATTAACTTTAACTAAGTATTAACTTTATAAATATTCTAAATAAAACTAGTTGAAGTTAAAAATTTTAAAAATAAAGTAGCTTTTAAAATAACTACTTTTTTATTGAAAGTTAATTAGTTTAAAATTAAAAGTAATTATTAATTTAAATAGCTTTTAATATAGTTAAAAGCTTTAAAAATTAATTTTAAGTTTTTAATTTTTAAAAAAGTATTCTAATAACTTTATTTAGTATATTTAATAACTAAGAAATAAAAGTTTCTAATTAAATTATAACTTTGATTTTAACTTCTTTATTTTTTTAATATTATTTTATATAACTTCTTTAACTTAAGAATTTATTAAAATTTAACTTTTAATTTAAACTTTATTTTTGAAATCGTATTAATTACTACTAATTTAATTAGTTATATTAATTTAAAAAAGATATTTTTAAAATAAATTATATTTAATATTTTAAGTTTTAATCTAGTTTTTATAACTTTTAATAAGTTTTAATTAAGAATTAAACTTTTTTTAACTAAATTAACTAGTTTATTTTTAAATAAATTTTAATTAACTTTCTTAATATTAAAGAATTAAAATAGATTTAAATAATTTTAATTTAACTTTAGATTTTTAATAATAAAGAAAATTAAATAATAATCTAAGTTTAAACTATTTAATACTTATTAATTATTTATATACTTTATTACTTTTAAAATAATAAGTATTAGATTTAAAACTAATAAACTAAAACTTTAAAAAAAGATTTTAATTTTAACTTTATTTAAAAGTTCAAGATTATTATTTTCAATTTAATTAATAAATTAAGTTTTAATTTAAATATTAATTATTAAAGAGTTTTATTAAAAGTAATAAATATTAAAATCTTTTAAAATAAATAAATTAATTAAAATAACTTTTAAAATTAAATTTCTTTTAATTATTTTTAATTTTTAATTTTCTTATTAATTAATCTTATTATAAATATTAACTATTTCGAATATATTAATTTTTTAACTTAGTTAAACTATTAATAAATCTAAATCTAAATTATTTAATATTAATATTACTTCAATTTTAAAAACTTTTAAAATATATATTAAAGTTTAAAATTTAAATACACGAATTAATATTAAAAGTTAATTAAAGTTAAAATAGAATATAAATTAACTTTGAAAATAATTTCGATTTTTAATTATAATTTAAAACTTTTAAATTATTAATAAATTAATTTTTAATTTAATAGCGAGGTTAAAAGCTATTTCTATTTTTAATAAACTTTTATTAAAATTTACTTATAATATTTAGATATCTTAATTATTTATAAATTTATATTAAGTTTTTTAATAACTTTATATATTTTATATAATTTCGAATTACTAATATAAAGTTGAGAGTAATTATAATATTTTAAAGTTAAGTAAAAACAAGTTTTTTTATAAATACTATAAATATTATAAAAGTATTAAAAGATTAAATAAAGCTTTATATATAAATTATATTTAATTTAATATTAGTAAAATTAAATTATATACTCGAATCTCTAATATTTAATATATTAAGTTAACTTTATTATATTTAATAGTTTTTTAATTTTAATTAATATTCTAATAATATAAATTTGATTTTTTATATATTTTTTACTTTCTTTACTAGTTTTAAAAAAGATTATTATTAATTTAATTTACTTAATTATATAATTAACTTTTTAAAAAAACTAATAAAAAATTCTAATTAATTTAAAGTTGAAAAAAGAATTAAAAGTTTTTATTTCTTTTAAAACTAATCTTATATTTTTAAAAGTATTAAAATTGTTTATAAAGATCTTATATAATATTATTTTATATTAAAATTCATTCTTTTAAATAATTTTAAAATTAATAAAATTTTTCTAAATATTAAACTTCTTAATTAAAAAATTAATAATATAAAAAAATATAATAGTAAGAATTAAGTTCTTCTTATTAATAATATTAATAATAGTTAAAATAACTAAGTTTTTAATTTTTTTAATTTTAAAAACCTTATTTATTAAATTGTAAATAAGAAAAGTAAAGAAAGAAATTAAAATATTATAAATTAAAATAAATTGATTTTAAAATTTAAACTTAATTTGTAATTTAATTTTAAACTTTATAATCTTCTATTTAGAAGTTTTAAAAATCCTAGTAATAATAATATTAGTGAAAGTAGTTTAAACTAAATTTTAAATAATTTTTATTATTTTTAATAACTAAATTACTAAGATAATAAAGTTTATTAAACAAGTTATTAAAAGAGTTATTAAGAATATAATAAAAGTTTTAATAAAGATTTTAACTTTAATTTAAACTTTAATTTAATAGATTATATATTCTAAGTTATTAATTTAAAAAGCTAATTAATTAGTTACTTTTTTAACTTTATTAAATTTAATATAGTTTTAAAATATCTTAATTAAGTTAAAAATTAAATTTTATTTATTATATAAATTAATAAAAGTATAAACTTAAACTAATAAATTTTAAACTTTTAAAATAAACTTATTAATTAAATTATTTAAAGAAGTTTGTTAAAAATTAGATTTTAAGATTTTATTAATTTAATTTAAAATAAAAAAGTTATTTTATTTAAAAAGATAGAATAAAATTTTATTAAAGTTAGTAACTATATTAAAAGTAAGTTTAATGAAAAAGTCTAAATTTAAAATATTAGAAAAGTTAAATAAATTAATATTAAAATAGAATTGAAAGGTTATTAAAAGTATTAATAAAGTAGTAATATTTATAATAGTATTTATAATAAAGAGGTTAGACTTTATAATTATAATTATTAAAAAAATAGTTAAATAAAAACTAGTTTAAATAATATTCTAATTATTAGTTAGAGTTAAAAGTAAAGTTAATTAGTTAGAAAATATTAAGAAAGTTATTTTAAAAGTTGATAATAATATTCTATTTAATATAATATATTTAAGTTTAAATAAATGTTTATAATTTTTAAATACTTTTTAAATTTTTAATACTTTCAATTATTTATAATTTAGTAAATTATATTTAATATTAATATCTTAATATTAATAATTTAAATAATTAAAATCAATATTCGAAAATATTAAAAGTAATAATAATAATAATATTTTAAATATTAAAAAAAACATTAAAATACTTTTAAACTTTATTAATTTATAAATATATATTAAAGTTAACTATATCTTTTTATTAATATTTTTTAATAATATTTAACGTTTTTTTAATATTTTTATATTTTTTAAACTTTTTTAATAAAAAATTTAAAATATAAAGTAAAAATCTATAAAGTTAATAATAATAATAATATCTTAATAATATTAAATTATATAATAAAACTAATTACTTTATTAAATTCACTGTATTATAATTAATAAGAATATTAAAGAATTAAATTAATTTAAATGAAAATTCGTATTTTTTTAATAAAAGTTATATAACTTTTAAATCTTTATTAATTAATTAATATTCAACTTTTTATACTTCTTTTTTAATATTAATTACTATTTAGTTTAGCTTGTTAATTATATTAAATATTAATAATATTATAAATATTATTATATTACTATTACTTTTAATAACCTTCTAGTTTAATTTAAATATTAATATATTTAGCCTTTTAAATATACTAAGTTTAGACTTTTTAATTAAATCTACTTTTAATATTATAACTAATTTTAATATTATTCCTTTCTACTTTTTTAAAAAAACTAATTTATTCTTAATAAACTAAATTAATAAAAACTTGAAATTAACTTTTAATATAACTTTTATTAACAATTTAATTAATAAATTTATTTTAAAAGTTTAAAATTTATTAATTAAAATATATACTTTTACAAACTTTTATAATAAATAAAATCTAATTTTTAATTTAATTAAGATATTTTATAATTATATTAAATTTAGTAAAATTAAAAAAGTAATTAATTAATTAGTTTTTTAAATTAATAATTTAAAATATATAATCTGCTAAATTGAAGTTTAAATTAAAGTTAAAGTTTTTATTAAAACTTTTATTATATTTCTAATAACTCTTTTAATAATCTATTTAATAAACTTTATTATTTTAATAATTTAGTTATTAAAAATAACTAAAATCGTTTAAAATCTAATTTAAACTACCTTCGTTAATATTATTATTATTAAAACTTTTAAAACTTTTAAATAGAAAATAATATAAATTAAAACTAAGTTTAAAACTAAGTTTAAATTATAAAATAGATTTATTTTAATTTATAATATTTTAACTCTTTTCTTAACTTTTCTTATTTATAATTTGATAAGTAAAGTTTTTAAAATTAAAGAAATTAAAAATTTAATTATTTTAATTATTATTAATATTATTAATAAAAGAAACTTTATTTTAATTATTATACTTTCTTATACTATTAATTTCTTAATTAAGAAACTTAATATTTAAAATTTTTTTATTAATTTTAAAATTATTTAAAAGAATGAATTTTAATATAAAATAATATTATATAAAATCTTTATAAATAATTTTAATATCTTTAAAAGTATAAAATTAATCTTAAAAGAAATTAAAACTTTTAACTTCTTTTTTAATTTTAAATTAATTAGAACTTCTTATTAATTCTTTTTAAAAGCTAATTATATAATTAAATAAATTAAATTAGTAATAATCTCTTTTAAAACTAATAAGAAAGTTAAAAAGTATATTAAAAATCAAGTTTATATTATTAGAATATTAGTTAAAACTAAGAAATTATTAAATATAATAAAGTTAACTTAATATATTAAATATTAAAGATTCGAGTATATAATTTAATTTTATTAATACTAAATTAAGTATAATTTATATATAAAACTTTATATAACTTTCTAATATTTTTATAATATTTATAATATTTATAAGAAAGTTTATTCTTATTTAATTTTAAAATATTATAATTACTTTTAACTTTATATTAATAACTTTAAATTATATAAAGTATATAAAGTTATAAAGAAATTATAAATAGTTAAAATATTTAAATATTATAAATAAATCTTAATAAAAGTTTATTAAAAATTAAAATAACTTTTAATTTTATTATTAAATTAAAAATTAATTTATTAATAATTTAAAAGTTTTAAATTATAATTAAAAATTAGAATTACTTTCTAAGTTAATTTATATTCTATTTTAACTTTAATTAGATTTTAGTATTAATTTATAAATTTAAACTTTGAATTTTAATATATATTTTAAAAGTTTTTAAAATTAAAATAATATTAATATTAAATAATTTAGATTTAAATTTATTAATAATCTAACTTAGTTATAAAGTAAATATATTTAAGATAATTAATATTTATAATAAAACTAATTAGTAAGAAAGTAAGAAGTTTAAAATAATTAAAAGAAATTTATTTTTAAAAGTTATTTCAATTAATTTGTTTATTTTAAATAATTTTAATATTTATTACTTTTAATAAAACTTCTTAATAATTAATATTTAAATTAGAATTCAAGTAATTAGTTAGATTAAAAAGAATAATTTTAAACTTTTAAATAAAATTAAAATTAAAACCTTCTTTTAAAATTCTAATTTTTTAGTTTTAAATTTAATACTTACTACTTTAAAAATAGTAAAATATATAGATAATTAGTAAGTATTAAATAATTTAAATTTAAATTATTATTCAATTTTCTTTATAATTAAAAATCTAAAATCAAATTAAAATTATTTAAACTTTTTTTAATTCTTTAATATTAAGAAAGCTAATTAGGAAATATTTAAAAAAAACTAGTTAATTTAATTAAAAAAAACTTAGTTTTTAATTAAAATTTCTTAGAAGTTATAAAAATTAAATTAAATTTTAAAATATTAAGTATAATTTATTTTAAGAATATTTTTTTCAAGTTAATATAACTAATTAAGTTAATAATAATTAATATAATTTTAAAAATAAAATTTAAATTAAAAGTTAAATCTTAATAAACTTCTAAGTTGAAAAAACTATAAAAATCAATATTAAAAATTTAAAGAAATAAAAATCAAAGTTAAAATTATAATCTAATTAAAAAATTTTATTTCTTAATTATTAAATATATAAAATAAAGTTATTAGAATATTTTCTTAAAGATTAAAAACTTGAAAATAATTTTTAAAACTTTTAATTATATTAAAAGCTATTTAAATTAATAATTACTTTTAATTTTAAATTAATTAACTTTTAATAGAAAAGTAGTTATTTTAAAAGCTATTTTATTTTTAAAGTCTTTAATTTCAATTAATCTTATTTAAAATATTTATAAAGTTAAGATTTAATTAAAGTTAATTATTAATAAACTAGAAAGAATTTATTTAATAAAAATTAAAAGAAAAATACTAAAGTTAAATAAAATTAATTAGAAAATTATTATTAAAACTTATTAAACTATTTTTAATTTATTTTATAAAGTTTTTAATCTTTTTATTAATTATAATTATTATTTAATTTATTAGTACTAAATAATAAAAACTATTTTTAAAAAATTAAAAAATTTTAATTATTTAATTTTTAAAGTTTATAAAGTAATATTATTATTAAACTATTTTAAAAAGATTAATAAGAGAATATTAATAAAAAGATTAGATTATTTAATTAAAATTAGTATTTTATTATATAACTTTTAAATTAGAAGTAAGTAAAAAAATTTATAATTAATATAATATTATTATTAATAAATAAAATTAAGAGAGATTATATAAATAAGTTTAAAAATTTAATTTTATTTCTTAATATTAAAAGAGCTTTTAATTATATATTTAAAAACCGATTATTTATAATTTTAAAAAAATTAAAATTTCTATTTAATTTAATAGTTTAAATTAATTACTTTTTAGAAACTAGATAATTAAAACTAGTTTTAAATAATTAAATTAAACTTTTCAAATTTATTAATATTAAAATTCTTTAAAATAATCTAATTAGTTTAATTTTATTTTTAATTTATATTAAAAATCTTTTTCTAACTATTAGTTATTTAATTTAAAGTTATATAAATAATATTATATTAATTATTAACTTAATTAACTTTAAGAAAAATTATAAGATTTTAAAAAAAAGTTAATAAATTATATATTTTTAAAATAATAAATAATATTAAGTTTAATTTTAAAAAAACTAAATTAATATATTTTTTCTTTAAATATTTAATAATTAATTTAGTTAAATTATTAAATTAGAAAGTTATATATTTTTCAAGTTAATAAGATAATTAGAAATTTAATTTAATAATATACTAAAATATAAAAATTATATTTTTACTTAGATTAATTAGATTAAATTAACTTTCTTTTAAATTAATTAATTAATTAATATTTAAATTAAATTATTTCTTTTTATAATATATTAACTATATATTATTTATATTATTAGTATTTTAAATTACAACTTCTTAATTTAATATAAAGAATAAATTAATTTTAAAAACTAACTTTATAATCTTTAGAATTTTACTTTTTAGAAAATATTAAAAGTATTTAAAATTAGTTTTATTTTAATTATAAATATTAAAACTGTATTAATTCTTTTTAATATTTATTTAAATATTATAACTTATTAATATACTTTTTAATTACTTAAACTTTTAAAAAACTATCTAGTTTATAAACTTTTTTAAAAAAGTTATTAAAATAATTATTTAAATAATTATTATAATAATTATAATAATTATAATAATATTATAAATTTAAATAGTAATTAATTAACTCTACTTTAAATTAAAAAGTTTAAATTAAAGTAAAAACTAAAATTAATTTAAATTAATTAAATTAAATATTTAATATACTTACTAATTAATATAACTAGTTTAGAATTAATATAATTATTTAAATTCCCTCTTTAGATTTTAATTACTTTTTTTAATATTCAAATTAATTATTTATTAAAAGAAAATAAAATTTTAAATTATTAAAACTTAATATTAATAAAAGTTTATAATTAATACTTCTTTTATATTAATAAATTCTAATTATAAATTAAAATTAAAATAAAGATTAAATTAACTTTTTTAAATATAAATTAAAAGTTAATCTAAATATATAAATAAAATATTAATTTAAATTAACTAGTTTATAATAATAAATTAAAAAAATTATTTAAATTATTAAATTAACTAATTAACTAACTTAATTAGATTAAAAATATATAGTTTATAATAATAATTAAATTACTTTATTTAGATTTTAGTTATTAAATAATAATTTAAATTAAAAATAATTAATAAGAATATATAATATTAATATTTAAATAGTTAATAAAAATACTAATATTAAATTAATTTAAGTTTTTAATTATTATAATATTAATAAGAATAAAATAATAAATAAACTAATTAAAATAAATATTAGTAAAAAACTAAACTTTTATATAACTAATTTTATTTATTTAAATATTAATATTAAGAAAATCAAAATTTAGAAATAAAAATTAATATTAAATTAAATTAAATCTAAATTTAAATATATTAATTTTAAAACTAATTATACTTGAATTTATAAATTAATTTTTAGATTTAAACTAATAATTCTCTTTAAAATTAAATAAATTATAATTAGTACTTTCTATTAATTAAAGTTAAAATATAATTATATTAAAGTTTATATATATCAATTCAATTTAACTAGTAATAATAAATATAAATATAATAAAAAGAAGATTTTTAAATACTTTCTTATTAGCTATTATTTACTTATTAATATTTAAATAAAATTTAAAAACTCTTTTAATATATATTACTTTAATTTTTTCTTTTTATTAAATACTAAGTTTAATATTAAAATTATCTTCGAATTTCTATATAAGATTAAAATCTATATTTAAAAATATTATCTAACTTAATTATTTAACTTTTAAATTACTTATTAATTAAATTAGAATTATTAAATTATTATTATTAAATTTAATACTAATTTAATATCTGATATTTAGATAAATAATATTTAATACTATTTTAATATTATATAATTAAATTAATTTAATTTAATACTTTCTTTAATATTATAAAATAAAGTTTAAATTTAAAATACTTTTATTAATATTTTTTATTATCTCTTTTATTAAAGTTAAACTTTTAATATCTTTTTAATATATATAATATTATATATATTTAAATTCTATATATATTTAATTGTTAATAGATTAACTATTAATTAATTTATTATAATTTTAAATTTATATAAATTCTTAAAAAAAATAAAAAAAATAAAATAAAATATTATATATATTTAAAATATTATATATACTTAGCTATTAACAGATTAGTTATTAATTAATTTATTATAATCTTAGATCTATATAAGTTGTTAAAATAAATAAATAAAAAATTAAAAGAATTTAATTAATTTTAAATTAATTTAAAAAAATAAACTTTAGTTTAAAATAGTATTTTATAAAATTCTTACTATTAACTTTAATATTTTAAAAAGTATAAAATTAGTTTTAAAAGAATTTAAAATTTTTAATATAACTTTTTATTTTAAATTAATTAATACTTTTTATTAACTTTTTTTAAAAGTTAATTAAATAGTTAAAAAAGCTAATTAAATAATAATCTTCTTTAAAACTAATAAAGAAGTTGATAAATATATAAGAAATTATATTTATATTACTAGAATTTTAATTAGAGTTAAAAAACTATTAAATATAATTAAATTAATTTAATATTTTAAATATTAGAAATTTAATTATATAATTTAATTCTATAAATATTAAACTAAATATAATTTATATATAAAATTTTATATAACTTTCTAATACTTTTATAATATTTATAATATTTATAATAAAATCTATTTATATTTAATATTAAAGTATATTAATTACTTTTAATTATATACTAATAACTTAAAACTATATAAAATATATAAAGTAATTAAAAGAATTTTAATATTTAAACTAGAATATATTATTTAATTTATTAACTAATTAAATTAAACTTTTAAATTATTATAACTTTCTTTAATATTAATTTAAAATTCAATATTAAATTTAATATTAATTTAAAATCCGATATTAATTTTAATATTATTTTAATATTATATAATTAAGTTTATTTGATTTAATATTTTTCTTAATATTATAGAAATTAGATTTAAAGTTTTAATACTTTTATTTATTTCTTGTTTTTATTTCTTTTATTAAAGTTAGATTTTTAATATTATTTATTATATATAATATTGTATATATTTAACTTTTATATATATATTTAATTATTAATAAGTTAACTATTAATTAATTTATTATAATCTTAAATTTATATAAGTTATTAAAATAAATAAATAAAAGATAATAATTTAATAATATTAAAGTTTTTTTATTTATTTATTTACTTTTATAAAGTAATATTAAATTATATAATAAAATTGATTACTTTATTAAATCTACTATATTATAATTATTAAAAGTATTAAAAGATTAGATTAATTTAAATAAAAATTTATATTTTTTTAATAAATTATATTTAATTAATATTTTAATTATTATAATTAGATTTAATAGAATTCTTTTCTACTTTTTTAAATAAACTAACTTTTTTATTTTAAAAGAGATTAATAAAATCTTAAAATTTATTATTATTTAAACTATTAATAATAATTTTTTTTATTTATTTATTTTAATAATTTATATAAATCTAAGATTATAATAAATTAATTAGTAGTTAACTTATTAGTAACTAAGTATATATAAAGTTTAAATATATATAATATTATATATATATTATAGAAAGGATTATATAATACTAAGAAAAGTGATATTATTATAAAAAGTGATTATTTAACTTATAGTCAGATTTATTAAATATATACAACTTAGTGTATATAGAGATTATAACTTGTATTATATATATATATAAACATTATAACTTATATTATATATATACTATAACTTATAATATATAAATATCATTATTGTATAGTAATAAGAAGTACTGAGATTAAATAATCTTAACTTAATTAATTATATAAAACTAAGTATTTTACTCAACTTAGACTTTCTACTTTAAAGTTTATTTAAACTTATAAATAATAGTTGAAAAGCTTAATTCTAAGAAGTTAAATCAATCAATTATCTTTATTATTATTATATATATTTAACTATCATTTAATTATGATAATTATAAGCCTAGTTTGATATATACTTTATTATATAAAGAAAACTATTTGTTAGTTTATTTGAAAAGCTACTTTTTAAACACTTTTTACTTTTACCTTTTATATTATATTACCTTTTCAAATCTTACTAATTATTATATCTTAACTTACTATAATCGATAATATTAGATTAGTAACTTGCTAGTAATAAGTAATATAGTTCTTAGAACTTAGATGATAATATCAAATCAAATAAATATAATATCTTATTAATCTTGAAATCTATAATAAATTAACTAAAATATTAATCGATATTCAATTTAATAATACTATTAGCGAAGACTAGCTTGCTCGATCTTTACTAGAATTACTTTTTTTTTACTAATTAAAGAAATAGCTATATATTTAAAAGATTATTAATTATAATATTAAGATAAATAAAACTAATAATACTAATATTAATATTAAAGACTAATCAAAGTTAGATTATTTATTAATTTAAAATATTTATAAGAACTTTATAATATTATAGAAAGAATTTATTAATAAGAAAGTTAAATACAATCTTTACTATAAAGTATTTAAAGATATTTATATATAGATTTCTATAATTATTAATATTAATTTCTTTATTAACTTTAATTTTTATAATATTAATCTTAGTAGTATTATTCTTTATAATACTATCTATTTATTTAAAATACAGTTTATATTTTATAAATTAATAATCCTTATTGATATTTAAAGAGAATATATTGATATACTCAACTAAATAAGATATAATCAAGTATTACTAAGTAACTAGTTTAAGAAATAAAATATAGTATATAATAAAGCTTATATATATTAACTTAATAAAATTAAAAGAACGATTATTATAATTACTTTCTTTAAAGTAGTAAAAATTAAGATTGAACTAACTTAAGTAAATAAGAAACTAAAATATATTATAAGAAAATAATAATTAAATTAACTTGTCTTTACTTTAAATAAAGTAAATATTATTCTCTTTATACTCTTAACTAATAAATCTTATAAATCTAAAAGAAAAGAAGTATTTATAATAATAATCTTTTTAAAAAACAATATAAGATTAAAAACTATTTAAAGTAATAAGAATAAATTAACTAAGAAAAAGAATAAAAATTGTTTATATTATTTAAAGAATTAGTTCTCTAATTTAAAAAATAGATATATTTAAAATTTAAAAGATTATAAACTATTAAAAGAAATATTAAAAGACGATTTAATTAATAAGTTTAATATCTTTGAAACTAAGTAAATTAAAAAGAAGATTAAATATTTATAATAGAATAATCTAAGGAAAATTTTAATTAAGAAAGGTATATTATAATTAATAATTAACTTAACTACTTTTTAATTACTATTCTTTAGAAAAATTATAATAACGATTATTAATCTTTCTTTTATAGATATTAGTAATCCTAGTATATATTTAACTCTAATTATTATTAATAAATACTATTTAATAAACTCTATTTTTCTAAATAACTATAATATAGTATATTTAATTAATAATATCTCTCTACTTAATAATAGAAAGATTATTCGCTTTAATAATAATAATATTATTAAAGTTAATATATTATTACTACTAATCGTTGAATATAATATTTATACTATTAAGAATATCTTTAATAGTCTTAATAGGTTTAATATAAAAGATCTTATTTTAATAAATATTACTTTTATTCCTAGTTTTTATATTAATATAATCTTAAAATTTTAACTAATAAAGGTAAACTTATAATTTTATAATTTTAATTATATATTAAAATACAATTTGTATAAAAAGAGTATAATTATTATATTATTTATACGAAAGTATAATCTAGTTTTTTTAGAATTTAAGAAAGTTGTTTCTTATTATCTAACTATACTAAATAATATTCTTATAAGTAAAATTATAATAATATACTTAGTTATTTATTATAAGATTAGTAAACCTTTTAAACGATTATATAATTCTCTACTTAACAAAGAAAACACTATGTAAATATAATATAATAAAGTTAAATATTTTAAGTAAAAAGCTTTTAAATATTTAATAAACAAAGTAAAAGGTATAAAAATTAAAAGGATTTTAAAGGTTAATTGTAAATATTATATTAAAGTATATACTAAGTAGATTATCAACTATTACTTAAGAGATTAGTAACTACTACAACTATTTTATAAGATTATATAAGATCTTTTCAACTTCCTAATATTGTTCAACAGTTATTTATAATTATTACTAATTAAAGAGTTATATAGTAGTAAGATCTTTAGAATTCTATTTATTAATAAAACTTATTATAAAGTATTTCAAACAATTACTAATTTTAAAGTATAAGTGAAATAATAATATTACTTATCAATTTGTATTATCAAATAAGATAATAATAAATTAGTAATTGATATTAATAGATATATTAAGTTTGAATAATAGATATTTATAGAAGAAATTAAGATTAAACTCTTATTAGTTTATACTTATAAGTTAAATAGTATAATAGAATATATAAGCTAAAAGATTATTATTAAAATAATAAAAATATAAACTTAAACAAATCTACTAATAAAATTATAGTCTGAAATTATATAGATAGTAATTTATCTATATAATATAAGTCTATTATAATAAAGAAATTTCAAGATATTAAATAAAATTTTAGATTTATAATTTAAGTAATATTTTCGATAATATAATTTAATATTAATAATATTAATTATTACTAATCTACATTTAAACTAAAATAATATATATTAGTATAATTGTCAAGCTTACTCTTTAAATAAGAAATAAGAAATCGATATTAATAAAAAGTAATATAAAGTTAATCCTCGAGTTTATTTAAAATACTTAGTAAATTATATACTTAAATCATTAATTTATCGAATATAAGTATTAAAGCTTAATAGGATTATTATTACTTGTAATATTTAGTTCAATGAAAATATTATTTACTTTAAAACTAATAAAACTTAAAAATCATCTTCGAAAAAGTATTTAAATAAAATTATTTGAACTCTTAATTTTAAAGTAATTGAAAACTTAAATAAATTAATATTAAAAAGTAATAATATAAACAATCTTTATATAACTATAAAGGGAATTACTTTATAAAGTGTTAATAATCAAGAATATTATAAGAAGATCTTGAAAGTAAAGAAGTTTAATAATAATAAGTAAAGACTTTCTAATAATTCACAACTTTCAAATAACAGCTTATATTTAGAAGAAAGTAATAATAATTAAAATATATAATATTTATAAAATCAACTTAAAGATCAAACTAATATTAAAACTAATATTATATTTAACTAAACTTAGAATATAAATATTGATAATTTAATTATTAATAAACAAGCTTAGATTAAAGAATATATAGTTTATAAAGTATTTAGTAAAACTATATTATTCAATTTATTAACAACTTAAAAAGTTAATAAGCTTAAAAATAAGATAGATTATAATTATTCTAAAATTATCGATATATTCTATAAAGAGTATAAAGAAAGTTTAAAAGAAGATATTATTAAGTATATACTTTTATAGATTAAAGATACTTTATATAATCTTATATATATTCTATATAATAGTATTAAATAGTATAAATAGAAAGAGATTAAAGCTATTTCAACTTAATAAAATGTTTTTTAATCAATTAATTTATTAGATAAGAAGGTTTAACTACTTAAAAAATTAAGATTTGTAATTAAAATCCTAGTTAAAAGAATAGATATAAAATAAAATATATAAGATATCAACCTCTTTTTATATCAATAAAACTATACTTTAATATATAATACTAAATAATAAAAACGACTTTATTTAAAGTATAATAAGAAGATTATTAATATATTTATTAAGATAATTATAGTTTAATTATCTTTAAGAAGTAATAAGAAGTTTAATAACTTCTATAATATATTCTAATTTGATTATTTAAATATAAATAGAAATAAAAAGTAAAGTAAATTTATAATACTTTATAATATAGTAGAAGTAGTTATTACAATTAAATTAAAGAAATTTATAGTAAAGTTATTACAATTACTTAAAATTTATAAAAGTTAAATAATTAAATTACTTAAATACTACTAAGACTTTGATATATATTCTATAAAATTAATATTCAAAGCTGATTATAATAAAGAGATTAATAATCTTAGATCTTAGAATATATAGAGGGAAATATTAAAAGACTTAGTAAAGATAAAACTAATATTATTTAAATAAGTCTTTATATATAAAATAAATTAAAATAGCTATATTACAAAATGTAGATCGCGACTTATAATAAGAGGAGATCTATAAGTGAAAAGTATAATCGAATTAATTTATATTATAATATTTACTTCTTATTCTTTTTATATTATTATAATTATAATTGTTAAATTCGATTTTAAAACTAAGTAATTCGATATAGTAAATACTTTTATAAATATACTATATAATTTAAGTAGCAAGCTAATAGTATATTATCTATCTAATAGTTATAAAGTAGAAAACTTAGTTGTAATTATTAATTATATCTTTTATAGTTTATATAACTTATTAGTAATATAGTTTAAAGATTTTATCAAAACTCTAATTAGTTTAAAAATAAAATTATATTCAAATAAACTTTATATACTTATTACTAAGAATTATAAAATATTAGTACTTTTTTTTATTAATAATATTTAAATTATTTATAATAAGTAATATACTAAAGAAGCTAAAAGAATTATTAATAAGATTTGATCTATATATAAATTATATAAAATAAAAGATATTGAATAGTTCTTAAAAATTCAAATTATTAAAAACTGATTTTAAAAAAAACTATAATTTACTTATAATACTTATATTAAGAAAATTATTAGAAAGTTTAATCTTATTAATAATAAATTTATTAATACTTTATTTTCTATTATAGAATTTAAGAAGAATAAAAAAGTAGTAGTTAAATTAAAGATTAAGAAATACTAAAAGAAAGTTAATTCAATTCTATATATTATAATCACTTTATATATAGATATTGTATTTATTATATTATAATTATTTTATTTTCTAATCAACTTTTCAAAAGATTATTTAAAAACAATAAACTATTATATTAGTTATTTATAGAGAATAAGATATTTTATTATAGAATATAATATAGATTACTTATTTTAACTATTTATAATATTAAATATATTATTTATTAATAATAATAAAATAAAGCGATCTTCTTAAAAGTATATAATATTATTATATAGTAAACTAATTATCTAGAAAGTATTAAGATAAAATATTATAATAATCTCTATAATTAAAGTTAAATTATTTAATATAGAAAGAATTATAAAGAAAATTATAGTAATAATTAGATTATTAAAGAAATTTAAGTTAATAGTATTTAAACTTATTACTATCTATTATAATAATATATAAGTAATAAGATTAATTGTAAGTGAGAATAAAAGAATATTAATTAAGTTTAAGTATATCGATATTTAAAATATATAATTAAAATAAGAATATTCGAAGAAATTATTTAATATAATCTATTTACTTATAAAGGATATACTAGTTAATAATCTTACTAAGAACTTTATTTACTAATAATTTAAATACTTCTATATTTATTTGAACTTATAAGATATAAGAGGAAAAATCGAGAAATTAAATATAATAGTTAAAACTTTTTAAAATATTTTTGAAAACTACTTTTTTATTTATTATATCTTTTTAAAAATAAAACTTTTAAATATTTTAAATCTAATACTAATATTAGAGTAAGATTAGAGTAGATAATCTTTTAAATAATAGTTGATTTATTTAGTAAGAAACTTTCTTTAAACTAATTCTTCTTTAATATTAATAAATTTAATTTAATATAGTTAGTAATATAAACTAATAGTATAGAAGTTATAGTTGATAAATAGATAATTCTAAGCAATTTAAATAGAAAAATCACTAACTAATATAAAGTAAAGATAACTTTAAAATATACTAAGTTATTTTTTAAGAATATTTTAAAATATTATTTTATATATTTTATTATAAAAGGAAGTATTTAAGTTTAATATATATTTAATTCTCAAAGATCTATTTAAATAAACTTTAAATACTTACTTTTAATTATTTTATTATTATTTAACAATTACTTCAACTTAGTATAAAATAATTATTTAGTATCTTCTTTCGAAAACTTACTTATAATTAACCTTCTAAATAATATTATATAAGAATTAAAATAATTAATCAATAAACTTGATATAATAGAAAAACTTTAAAAGTGAATTAAATAATTAATATTATATTATAAAAGTTACTATATAGAAGATTTATATTTATTTAGAAGATTATAATTACTTGAAGCTTTTAAACTACTATTATAAATATTAAAACTTTATATATATATCGAAGACTCTCAAAGTATAATATAAAATAGTATTATAAATTAATAAGGAATTTTTAAAGTTACTTTGAGAATAGATTGAAAATAATTAAATAATCTAAAGTAATATATAAAAGTAGTTTATATTAGATTATTTAAGAAAGTACTAATAATATTAATATAAAGTATAAAGATTATTTTATTATAAAAAGACTTCTAAAAGGTAATAAAAGAGTTAAAGTAATTAATTTTATTTAAACCTTATAAGTAAGTATAATAAGTATTAAATAAAAAAAATAGATTATTATTATTATTATCCTTATTATTATTATTATCTTCTTTATTTTTATTATCCTTTTAACTATTATTCTCTTTATTAGAAGGTTGATCTACAAAACAATCCTCTAAATTATATATCTTAGTTAATATCTTAAAAAACTTCTAAATATCTTTCAAATTTTAAAAAAGGTTAAATATTAATTTGATTTTATAAGGAATTAATAGAAAACTTACTTTATTAAAACCTCTTTACTTAGATAAAGTAAATAACTTCTTAGTAGTCAAAATCAAGATTTAAGAAATAAAACAATATTTCTTTATTTTATAACTCTAATAGTAACTTAACTTTTTAATATATATATAATTATAATAATACTTTTTATTAGAATTATATAAAGTACTTCGAATATAATCAAAGTAAAAAATATAATAATAGTTATTATAATTTATAAAATTAAAACGATTTTAAAAACTATTTTAAAGAGTTTTAATACTTTTATTAAACAACTTTAGAAAGTTATTTAAAAAAGTAACTTTAGTAATAATAAAAGTAATTAGATAGTTACTAGTTAAAGTATTTTAACTATTATCTATATAAGCTTCTTTATATAATATTTAATAATTAGTAGAAAAAACAATTATTCTACTTTTATATTATAAGTTTTAAAACTATATTAAAAGTTATAATAAATATTATATTATATATATATTAAATATCAGTTGATATAAATAATCAAAGTACTTAAGCTACGAAATAAAATAACTAAGATTATAATATCTATTAAGTTTAAAAGTAATTTAAGAATTTTATAATAAAGGTTTAAATATAAGAAAATTATATTTTAAAAGATCTTAAAAATATATTATAGAAAGTTACGAATTAGTTAAACTATAAACTTAAAATACAAACTAATTATATATTAGAACTCTAGTAAACAAAGTTAAAGGAAAACTATAAAGATTGTATAATAGAGAAAGTAATTAGTATAAACTTTGAAATAAAGTAAGTAATTATAATAATTTACTTTAACTAATAAAAGAAGAATTATCTTTCTTAAAGTTAAGAATAAGACTTAGTAAAGAAGATTAATAAAGAAAAAAGAAATTTAAAAGATCTCTATATAAAATAATTAGAGAATATATAAATATTTTACTTAAATAAGAATTAAAAGGAGTGATTTATATAAAGCTAGTATAAAAAGATAATATTTGAAAATCAATTATATAAATAATTAGTAACTAGAAAGTAAAAAGATTAGAAAGATAAAATAAATTTGAAATTTATTATTAATAAATATTAAGTGATATTTATAATAATAATATTAATATTAATCGAAGATATTTAATCTTTATAATTAGAAATATAAAAATTAAAAGTAAGAAGATCAAACTTACTAATTTAATTTAATAAAGTAGACTAAATATTATTTTATTATTAATAAGATTTATAAGTCTATTAAGTAATTTATTAAGTAAAGAATAGATTAATTAATATTATTAACTTATAGTTACGATTATAATAAAGATTATAATTAACTTAAATAAAATTATTATATTTATCTTTATTATCACTTTACTTATTTAAAGAAGTATAATTATATTTAAATATAGTAAATACTTTTTGAAAACTTCTTTAAAAGGATTAAAGAGTATTAATATTAATTTATTAGAAAAATAAATAGAAAGTAATATTATTAATATTACTATTATATAATATATATAAAAGAAAGTGATTTAAGTATATATATCTATTATTATCACTTTAAAACCTTATTATTATGAAAATTCATTAACAACTATATCTAATTAAAATAACAATAATAAAAACAATTATTTAAAATAAACTAATCTAGTTAAAATCAATATTTACTAAGTTAATTATATACTTACTAATTAATATCGATTAGAATTTCGAAATAATCTATCCTCAATTGTTTATTTAAGAGAATTACTAATTTAAATAAATAATATATAATCTACTTAATATAAACTTATAAAATCATTTACTTATTTATTTTTAAATCTTATATAAAAACAAACTTACTTTTATTAGATCTTTAAGAAGATTAATCACAACTATATATAATATTTTATTTATTAGAAACTTTCCTTATTTATTATAATTCAATATTTGAATTAAAGAGTATATTATAAAAAGGATTATATAATATTAAGAAAAGTAATATTATTATAAGAAGTGATTATCTGACTTATAGTTAGATTTATCAAGTGTATATAACTTAGTATATATAAAGATTACAACTTATATTATATATATATATAAATATCACAACTTATATTATATATATACTACAACTTGTAATATATAGATATTACTATCGTATAATAATAAGAAGTACTAAGATCAAGTAATCTTAACTTAATTAATTATATAGAATTGAGTATTTTACTCGATTTAAACTTCTTACTTCAAAGCTTACTTAAGTTTATAAATAATAGCTGGAAAGTTTAGTTCCAAGAAGTTAAATCAATCAATTATCTTTATTATTATTATATATACTTAGCTATCATCTAATTGTGATAATATAATAAAAAGATATTAAAAGTTTAATTTTAATTAAGAAAGTAATAATAATAATAATAATAATAATAATAACTTTAAAACTTTGAATTTAAAGTTATAATATTAAAGAAAATATTAAATTAAACTAGTTTAATTATATAATATTAAAATAATATTAAATATTATCTATTTAAATATCAAATATTAAACTAATATTAAATTTAATAGTAATAATTTAATAATTTCAATTTAATTAATAAGTAATTTAAAAGTTAAATAATTAGATTAAATAATATTTTCAAATATAGATTTTAATATCTTATAAAAATTTAAATATAACTTTGATATTAGATTTAATATTTAATAAAAAAAGTAAATTAAAATAATATATATTAAATAAGTTTTTAAATTTTAACTAAGTATTAATAAGTAAATAATAGTTAATAAAAAGATATTTAAGAATCTTCTTTTTATTATATTTATATTTATTATTATTTATTAAATTAAGTTAATATATATAAACTTTAAAATAATTATAGTTTAACTTTAATTAATAAAAAGTATTAATTATAATTTATTTAATTTTAAAAAGAATTATTAATTTAAATTTAAAAGTTAAATTATAAATTAAAAAATAATTAATTTTAAATTCGATATATTTAAATTTAATTTAATTTAATATTAATTTCTATTTTTAAATTTTAATTCTTTTAATACTAATATTTAAATAAATAAAATTAATTATATAAAAGTTTAGCTTTTTATTAATATTTACTTTAATTAGTTTATTTATTATTTTATTTTTATTAATATTATAATAACTAGAAATTTAAATTAATTTAATATTAATACTTTTATTAATTATTTAAATATTAATATTGATTATTTTTATTAATTATTTTTAATTTAGATTATTATTTAGTAATTAAAATTTAAGTAAAATAATTTAATTATTATTATAAATTATATACTTTTAATCTAACAAAGTTAATTATTTAATTAATTTAATAATTTAAATAATTCTTTTTAATTTATTATTATAAATTAATTAATTTAAATTAATATTCTACTTATATATTTAAATTAGTTTTTAATTAATATTTAAAAAAGCTAATTTAACTTCTATTTTAATTTTAATTTATAATTAGAATTTATTAATATAGAAAGAATATTAATTATAAATTTATATTAATACTAAGTTTTAATAATTTAAAACTTTATTTTCTTTTAAAAAACTATTAATTCAAATATTAAAAAAGCTAATTAAGATTTAAAAAAAGAATTTAAATAATTATATTAACTTTAAATTAACTATATTAATTAGTAAGTATATTAATTATTTAATTTAATTAATTTAAATTAACTTTAACTTCAATTTTAATTTTAACTTTTTAATTTAAAGTAAAATTAACTAATTATTATTTAAATTTATAATATTATAATAACTATTATAATAATTATCTTAATAATCTTTTTAAAAAAGTTTATAAATTAAATAACTTTTTAAAAGTTTAAAAGATTAAAAAGTATATTAATAAATAATAGTATTTAAATAAAGATTAAAAAGTATTAATATAACTTTAATATTTATAATTAAAATAAAATTAGTTTTAAATATTTTTAATATCTTTTAAAAAATAAAGTTTTAAAAATTATAAAGTTAGTTTTTAAAATTAATTTATTCTTTATATTAAATTAAGAAATTAAAATTTAAAATACTAATAATATAAATAATATATAGTAAAAAAGAATAAACTAATTTAAATATTAATTAAATAATTAATTTATAAGAAAGCTAATTTAATTTAATTAATCTAAGTTAAAATATAATTTTTATATTTTAATATATTATTAAATTAAATTTCTAATTACTTTATTAACTTAATAGAATATATAACTTCTTAGTTTAATAATTTAATTAAATTAGTTATTAAATATTTAAAAAAGAAATAAATTAGTTTAGTTCTTTTAAAATTAAACTTAATATTATTTATTATTTTAAAAGTATATAATTTATTAGCTTCTCTTTTTAAAGTTTTATAATTCTTTTTAAAACTAATTAAATTAATAATTAATATAATATTGTTTATATAAAATTAAACTAATTAATTAATAGTTAAGAAAAGATTTTTAATATAAATTAAAAATAAAATTAAACTAATTAAATTACTTTATAAAATTCTAATATTAATAAGTTTAAAAAGTTTAATTTAACTATTAAAAACTAGTTTTAATTATTTAACTTTTAAAAAGTAATTAATTTAAATTATAAAATTAAATAGAAATTTTAATTTTTTTTAAAATTATAAATAATTAGTTTTTAGATATATAATTAAATACTTTTTTAATATTAAAAAATAAAATTAAAATCTTAAATTTATTTATATAATCTCTTTTAATTTTATTTATTAATCAAAATATTATATTAATTATAAATTTTTTTAATCAACTTCTTATTTATAAATTATATAATAAAATATTAATCTTAGTTAAATAATTTAAATATTTTATTAATATCTTTTTACTAACTTTCTTAAAATAATTAAATAATAATATTATCTTATAAGTTTTAAAAATTAAATAATTAAGTTTTTTTATTTTTTGAAAATAGTTTTTATTATTTAATACTAATAAATTAAATAATAATTGAAATTAATAAATAAATTAAAAACTTTATAAAATAAATTAAAAATAATTTAATAAACTTTAATAATAATTTTTTAATTAATTTTATCTAACCTTGAAGTTTTTTTTTAATTTTAATTAAATAAGTTTTTTCTAATTTATTAGAAGTTAATTTTAATTAAATATTAATTTTATAAATATTCTAAATAAAACTAATTGAAATTAGAAGTTTAAAAAATAAAGTAACTTTTAAAATAATTACTTTTTTATTAAAAGTTAATTAATTTAAAATTAAAAGTAATTCTTAATTTAAATAACTTTTAATATAATTAAAAGTTTTAAAAATTAATTTCAAGTTTTTAATTTTCAAGAAAGTATTCTAATAACTTTATTTAATATATTTAATAGTTGAAAAGTAGAAGTTTTTAATTAAATTATAATTTTAACTTTAATTTTTATTTCTTTAAACTTTTAATATTAATTTTTATAACTTTTTTAATTTAAAAGTTTATTAAAACTTAGTTTTTAATTTAAACTTTATTCTTGAAATTTTATTAACTACTACTATTTTAATTAGTTATATTAATTTAAAAAACATATTTTTAAAATAAATTATATTTAATATTTTAAACTTTAATCTAATTTTTATAACTTTTAAAAAGTTTTAATTAAAAATTAAATTTTTTTTAATTAAATTTACTAATTTATTTTTAAATAAATTCTAATTAACTTTTTTAATATTAAAAAGTTAAAGTAAATTTAAATAATTTTAATTTAATTTTAAATTTTTAATTATAAAGAAAATTAAATAATAATCTAAATTTAAATTATTTAATATTTATTAATTATTTATATACTTCATTACTTTTAAAATAATAAATATTAGATTTAAAACTAATAAATTAAAACTTTGAAAAAAAGTTTTAACTTTAATTTTATTTAAAAAGTTTGAAGTTATTTTTTTTAATTTAATTAATTAATTAAATTCTAATTTAAATATTAATTATTAAAAAGTTCTATTAAGAATAATAAATATTAAAGTTATTTAAAATAAATAAATTAATTAAAATAGTTTTTAAAAATAAACTTCTTTTAATTATTTTTAATTTCTTAGTTTCTTATTAATTAGTTTTATTATAAATATTAATTATTTTAAATATATTAATTTTTTAA